>QXVZ01025667.1:0-24022 GCA_008931825.1 Phallusia fumigata
GGGTAACTAGTGAGCCACAGTCTGAACTCCGGGTGTATTTTGTCCGGGTTGAATTCCTCGCAAATCTTCTCCATCGCCGGCATCCACGACACAGCGAGATGGCAATTCTGCAGCGCGACCCAAGAGCCGTCCTTCACCGCGTTGTCGATCATCTTGGCCGCGATCGGACCTTGGCCTTGACCCAATGAGATCGCATTGAACTTGTCGCCTTCAAAACCTTTGTCGGCAGCGAATTTGAGCAGAGCTGAAGACAAAAGTAGGGATATGCTAGACTGTTGATGTTGTGGAGATTTTTTTTTAAATAAATCAAAGAGTATAGGTGGTGTCGTTGCATTAGTTCCTGTTATAGTACATTTAAATAATTTTGAGTTACCACGTCAATGACCTAAACAGTAGGAAACTTCGCTTAAACGACAGGCATATAAACGTGAAAACTAGTAGTAGTTAAATAACAAAATATCAACTCAATTAAAAGCGTTTAGTCTGTTTTATTTTCGTATCACTTGAGTCAGAATACAACTAAAAAAAATGTAACAACCCGGCTTGACCAAGGCTATTCTCTGAACTTATATTAACCCGACTCGACAAGCTAGATGTTTTCTGCGAAAAGTACGCATTTAGGTAACACTAAATTCGAGTCATTGAAGATTTGGGATTTTCGCGGTTGTAGCATCCTTACCTGCCATTGGATCCGCACCAGGGGAGAGGACAAAGATAAGAGGGATGCTTCTCGTTGAATCGTTGTACGACTTTGCCAGGTCAAAAGGTGGAGGTTCAACAAACTTCCTGCCGAGTTTCTCGAGCACAAATTGTCTGATCATCGGAATTACCTGTAAATTCAAATCAGGTACATGCATAAAAAGTATGGCCTTATTTTGAGCTGGTATAAGAATGCAGTCAGATACCAAAAATATTTTCGTGCCCTAAAATAGAATATTATTTTTAGTTTTTTTTGTGCCTTTTCGAAAACACTTTTGTTAACGATTTTTTGTTTAATATTTTAAACATGTGTATAAAAAACTAGTTTATGTATTAATCATTTAATTTAAATTTTTGCCCTTTTTCCGGTTTCTTGTATCCAATCATGTATCCTGTCTTAAGTTAATATAGAACTTGCCTTGTCAGGACGGAGACATCTGATAGCTGTCATCCTCTGGAACTCGTTGAGTTGTCGATCCCACGGAGTCGGAAGAGTTGCTCCCTGAGGTTCGGTGAGATCATAAACCTTCCTCCAATCCTGCACGTGATCCTGGAAGCTGTCCCTGTGATGCAGAAAAAAGGTTGGATATTCCGTCATGCTGTTGGTTTACAAAGTCTGCTTTAGGGCAGATTCAACAAATAAATACGCGTTTGCCACAAATAGAGATAGAGTCAATTTTGGTTCGCTATACTTACAGGAATCCTCTGAACGCCGGCAGGTCCTTCATGCGGCAAATCTCATCCCATGATTTGTCACTCAGCCATGACGGATCAGGATTGGCTCGCTTGTTCTCTAGCCCCACCCCACCGGTGAGAAAGAACATGAACTCGTCCCGCGAGAGGTCGCCCTTTGCCCTAAAAAGTATCAAATGCTAGATAACTTGCCCGAGTGATCACAGGTGCTTGACACAATTACACACAAAATAAATATCCCGAATGCCGTAAAAACTGTTACATCAATTTTAAAGGTAAAGGCATTAAAATAAAGTTTTCTTACAGTGTCAGGTTGACGCAGAGCACGAAGGAGAAAAGCAGTTTGTCTTTCTCAAACAGAGAGCGACACACGTTGCAGTAGAGATTGTATGTGAAGTGGTCGGTCAAGTACCGGAGTCGCTTCTCCAAAATCTTCGACTTGTTGCTGAAAAAAGAAAGATAATCACCTCAACATCAGTTGGCCCACACGTTTGTATCAAACAAGGATGTTAGTTGCAGGGAGATTAATCTGCCTCTGCAAAACTAAATTACGATAAATTAAAAAACCAAATTAAATTAAAAAAATGATAACAAACGAAAAAATGGACAAAGTTGTCATTTTGGTTTGCTGTAAAATGATCTGCTAGTAGGAAAGGTATTCAATAGTATCCTTACACTTTAAAACACACAAAAAAACAATCTGATTAAGAGTTTAGCAACAGTGTATGTTTTTGGAAGGTGGTCACAAAAAAAACAGAACACAAAACAAAGGTCCGTTAAGTGTTGGTTTGTCTTCGCTACTGACCATGAACTTTGTTTAGCCACAAAACCGTTGCATACAAACATAATGATTGTTCATCGAATTGGTTTGGCCATACATGTGATACTTCTAGTATTTATTACTAGAGATGGGCCAAAACTGCAAGTGTTCTGTTTGGCCGAGCGCCGAGCATCAAAAATTGCGATGCTCGGTACCGAGTACTCGGGTTCCGGCTCGGTTCGGCCCATCCCTATTTATTACCCAGCTTACCTCTCTTGTATGGAGTTTGTGTAGAGGTTGACGAACCAGGAGAGTGAATATTGGTACATGGGGTCAATGTTGGGTAGATCGGTTATACTGAAGAACAAGATCGAAGAATGCTTCGCGATTGGTCGATAGCCCTCACGTGACTCGGCTATCTTCTGTTCTGTGGTTTCAGCAATCTTCGGAAGAAAATGGAAAATTGGTTGAAAGGTAATTAGACAAGTTGTTCGCCGTTTGAAAAGCCATGTTTAAATATTTCTGAAAGTCAAGTTTTGTAGCACTATAAATAAGGTGTTTTGTTTGTACATAGAAACACAAGACACAGACTACAGAAATGTCTGGAATTAAAATCTTACCTATCAAAGGGCTTGAACATGATTAATTATTGTAATGGAAACGTTTTAACAACCGCTGTCATCATCATTATATTGGTAATAGTTTACATTACAATATATTTGCTATGTACAAGCTCTCAGACAGTGTTCGTAAATTAAACTGATAGAAGCTACTTATAAAAATAGAATAAGTGCAACAAAATAACTGTTGCCTGCGTCTATAGTTTACAAATATCAAGGAATGCCATCTGTCTAAGAACAGCCAAATAGTCCTGAGACCTTTTGTTTCTTCTGGATTTCATCAGAAAGGACTTTGGAGGAGTCAAGGACGAGGATCGCGCTCTCGTCCTCCAGGATGTTGCCTTCGGATGAGGAGAGAGTGTAGAGGATTTTGTCTTCAATCTCCTTCAACTGCTTCTTGTTGGTTGCACTCTGCAGGATCAGGAGATTCCTTTCTTCCTCCAACTCTGGTCTGAAGGCAATCAAATGTTGGTTGTCAGTTTTGCAATAAATTTAGAATGTTATACTATACCAGTGTTTCACAACTTGGATGCCGATTGCAGGGCTCAGAGATGCCGACCAATTTACTAAAATTGTTTTTCAATTGAATTAAGCATAACTAGGTACGTCAGTGAATAATGCTTGCAAAATAGACGACTTGATTGATGTCAATACCTCACGTATTGCCACGAAAGCCTCTATGGGTGCCGCGATTCATAAGTTTCAGCAAATAGGTGTCGCAAAGCAAAAACGGCAACCACTGGTCTATGCCTATCCAACCACCAAATATTTAATAATTTAATTTGTATATCAGAACATTAGTAATTAAAACCAAGCTAGTTAAAGGTATTATCAAAAAAGTGCAACCGCATTTACATTTCAAACCAAATCGCAAATACGAAATTCTTCTCCTAGTGGGGAATGCCCCCCCTAAATATTTTTAAGCTGATATGAAAACAATGACAGAACTTGGTCGTTACCTCTCCTTAGCAACCACGATCCCGAGAAGTTGGTCCTCCAGTCCCTCCGGTGTGATCATGAAGTTGAGTAGAGACACTTTGGTGGAGAGTTCGGGAAGATAGTGATCGTANGCTTTTGTGCTGTGGCATTTGGAAATGTCTGGGATGTTTTTCTCTGTCATGATTAATGTTAAAGATCAATTTATGCCAGTACACGAATACAGATATCAATTCCTTGTAGTATATCTATCTTAACCCAATCAAACCTAGATTTTTACTACAATTTATATTCCGACATTTCTTAGACCAATCATACGCTACATTCAATTCGTATTCGTCAGTCTTATTTACAATAGGTTAAGTTTTTTACTAGTGAGTTTTTATTTTAAACATGTCCTAGCTTCTCTGTTCTAAAACGTATATCAGTATTTAGAAAAGCTTATACGGTTATGGGTTGTTTTTTTTTCTCAAAACAAATGTTCACTGATTTTATAATCGAAATCGTAGGTGATGGCCGCCACATCAATGAAAGGCCTTCTACAAAAGCTGCTGGATAGCAACGGACTTCTCGACAAAATCATGAAGGGTCTAAACGCTTACCTGGAAAAGAAACGCCTCTTCTTCTCAAGGTACCATACTGTTTTGTTTCCTTGTCGTTGCAACAGACTTTGGTACACCAAGTAACTATATGCATTTTGGGTACGCCATGTAATGCCCGGAAACAATTGCTAGATTTTGGTACACCCAGTAATTCAATACCCTTTCGGTACGGCATGTACTGCCAGAAAGCTACTTAATTCACCCAAGTTATATGAAAGTGCACAATGAAAACTTTTTGTTTCTTTTTGTAAAACCCATTAAGGGATTCACAATTTCTAAATCTACACATAAAACAACAAAAAACAGTTACGTTACAAATTTATCGACGTGATAAACAAAACCCACTCAAGATTTTTCTTCCTCTCCAACGACGAGATGCTGGAGATCCTCTCGGAGACGAAGGATCCCACTCGTGTGCAGCCGCATCTGAAGAAATGCTTTGAAGGAATTGCCAAACTCCAGTTCCTCGACAATCTCGACATCAAGGCGATGTTTAGTAGCGAGGGGGAAAAAGTGGACTTGGTCGACCTCATCTCAACATCGGCCGCCAGGGGTTCGGTCGAAAAATGGCTTCTACAGGTTTGCTTGTTTTATTTCATCCTGGGCGTAAATATATTTTATGACCTTTGCATCCCTGCACGTAATGCTTGGTAGACTTTTTTGTGATAGGCCACTTGTTGTAATGACATGATCGTGGTTGGTATCTTTAACTGTATTCGGGCAAAATTTTAAAGGGGCATATAAGTTTGCATGCAACCCATAACTTTTATGGGTAATACTTCTTATAGGTCCACTTTTAAAATGCTTTGTAAACATCGAAACTGCTCGCAAATTTGTTGTTATTGCCTTTCGAGCCAGTCATGGCTTGGTAAGCCGGTATGGGTACATACCTCTTGTAGGCCTGGATACAGTAAGATTTAAATGGGTTTACATGGTCAGCATAAATGGGTCAAAGCAAACCCATAGTTTATTACGCGACTGCATACAACTCTCTTTTGGGGTATTGCTCTTGTGCGCTTAAGATGCTTGGTGGTGGCAATACTGCTGCTTCAGTTGTTGGTTTTTCCTTTGGGCCAACTTTAATGTCATTCTTTATTTAAAGTTTCAAAAATATTCCTGGTGACTCCATAGGTCTAAAGTTTCGTTTTTTTTCTGGTTTATAATACGGTTTGGCCCGTTTTGTTATCCCAGGTGGAGGAAGGTATGCTCAAATCCGTCCGTGACGTCATAATCAGGGCTAACGAAGCGTATCCGGAGGTGGAACGTCATCAGTGGGTCACAGATTGGCCCGGTCAGGTACGCAACACTGTTTAGCCACTTTGCATTAATAAACAAGTAGTCACATCAAACAAATGTTATAATCGCAGGTCGTTCTGTATGTTTCGCAAATGCACTGGACTAGTGAGGTGCACGAAGCTCTCCGTAGCAACGGGCTGCAGGGTTTAAAGGACTACATCGATGTGCTAAGGGAACAGGTGACTAAATATAATTACTGTGTGATAAGCCTTGGCTGGGCTTCATTGGTGGCCGGGCGCTTTGAAATGGCAAAATACTTTTTTTTGATTCGTAACTATGACTGAGCGCCTGGTAACGTCCATATGCTCTTCTGTTACCCTAATGCACATTTATCTTGTTTTTTTGTCCAAATATATTTTTGCTGATACTCGCGATAGTGTCTTTTATTTTTAAAATGTCCGGTAGTATTACGCTACAATGATCAAGTTACTGATTAAGCGAGCCTGACTGGGTAAAACCCGACCCGAATTTATACGTTAATTGTTTTTACCCGAAACAAGTAAACAGTTTTTTCTACACCCAACAAACGCTTTATTATAAATTTAATTTGCTGATCAGGATGCCATAGCAACCTTAAATCCAGCCTAAACCGCATATGGGTGCTTTTATCTAGTAGACCTTGCTAACCAGTCTATTTTTACAGCTCAGTCACATCGTGAACTTGGTGCGGGGCAAACTTGCGAAACAAACACGAATCACCCTCGGAGCGCTCGTCACCATTGACGTACACGCGCGTGACGTCATCACCGAGATGGTCGAGCAAGGTAACGTAAATAGAACGTCGTACGTCCGATTCGTTTTCCCTCGTTTACAAATGGATGACGCAACATTTAACCTTGCCCAACTGTCACGTGACTGGAAATTGGATCACAATTAAATCATCAATTGCGGGGACAACTATTTACAAGTTAACAGTTTGATTGTTTTTTTAATGTGCGCAGTGAAAGAGGTATTTACCATTTTTATTGTATTTGGTCTACGATTAACAATTTTAAATAGTTTTAATGATGAAGATNGAAACAAACTCGAATCACCCTCGGAGCGCTCGTCACCATTGACGTACACGCGCGTGACGTCATCACCGAGATGGTCGAGCAAGGTAACGTAAATAGAACGTCATACCTCCGATTCGTTTTCCCTCGTTTACAAATGGATGACGCAACATTTAACCTTGCCCAACTGTCACGTGACAATTTCAGTCGCGTGGAAATTGGATCACAATTAAATCATCAATTGCGGGGACAACTATTTACAAGTTAACAGTTTGATTGTTTTTTTAAGGTGCGCAGTGAAAGAGGTATTTACCATTTTTATTGTATTTGGTCTACGATTAACAATTTTAAATAGTTTTAATGATGAAGATACAAGCCAGTACCTCATATTTTACGTTTCACCAAAGTGTAATGTTGACAACAGCGTTTGTCAGAACGTAAAAAACGTTTTACACAGAAGTATTTGATAATATCTTCTCATCTTTTGTTTTGTAATTTCACAGAGGTTTCGGCCGACAACGACTTCAATTGGTTGGCGCAGTTGCGTTATTACTGGCAAAACGACCAAGCCCGCGCTCATATCATCAACGCTGATGTCAAATATGCTTACGAGTATTTAGGAAACTCACCCAGGTAAAATAAAACAAGTCTCTCTCTTTGTGCGGCATGACAATATCATAGAACACAGAAAAATACCACGTTTTTTGCATGTTAATTGTTTGTAACCTGGAATTTATCCCTACTATATAATAGGTTGTGCGAGGTTTGTCTTTGAAAATTAATTGAGTATTTGTGTTACTTTATACAAACTTTTGATCACCGCAATATCTCAACCAATAAAGAAAATTAAAATGTTTCTTCCATTTTTAGTCCGTATAACTTGAGATATGTCCTTGAGTCCTTGATTTGTCCAAGCTGAATAGAAGTTTCTTTGCCTGTTTAGAGCAATTTCTTTGTCATGCTGTTTTCCTTGTTCAATATTTGTCCTACTTTATGCAGACTGGTCATCACTCCATTGACGGATCGTTGTTACCGGACACTAGTGGGCGCCTTCTACTTGAACTTGGGTGGAGCGCCGGAAGGACCGGCTGGAACTGGAAAAACAGAAACTACCAAGGATTTGGCAAAAGCTTTAGCTGTACAGGTAAGCAACACATTTTGATGATAGATGGCGACTAAATGCCGCAGGACGATTTTTACAGTGCTTACAGTCTAAAAATTTAACAGGCTTAGAATTTAGTAGTACTATCTGCTTGCAGTGTATTATGCACCGTGTAAAACAGCTCTTACATTTTGTAAAATCTGAAAAGCAAGTTTCGAAGTCACTGATAGAAGGTCAGAACTCGCTGAACATAATAAACAAATTTGAATTATTTCTGGAAGCTTTTATCATAGTTAGGTAGCTAAAAAGTACTTGTTACATATAAACCGAGTGTAAACGTAAAAGAATGACATTAGTTTCGAAACTGTGACTTTGACTTTAGTGGACAAAACACAAAACCACATCCGTCACATATCTTGTACGTTTTTGCCAGTGCGTCGTGTTCAATTGCTCGGACGGTCTCGACTATCTCGCTATGGGCAAGTTCTTCAAGGGTTTGGCTTCGTCTGGTGCCTGGGCTTGCTTCGACGAATTCAACCGAATTGAGCTGGAAGTGTTGAGCGTCATCGCCCAGCAGGTACGTCATCATATTAATTTGGCACATTCCGCCAAAAAAGTTTCCAAAATTTCGATTGTTGAATAGCTTATGCGTCGCATGTGACTTTGTTTATTAAATCAAATGCCGGTTATTTTCGAGACGCAAGTGTAAAAATAAATACAAATATGCTGATAGTTACAACATAACTGCCAGATTACTTGTATGTAATTAAGAACACTGATGATGACAACAACGATTGTCGAAACGTTTGCAATAAAATGTATTTAATACATACAAGTTCTTTGGCAGTTATGTTTTTAATTGACCTACTCTTCATGTCCGTATCTCATCTTCCTCAGAACAAGTAACTTGTTTTTCAATACTATTTGTTACCTATATTTTTATAAGTTGCCCTTTAGGCTTGTGCTCCTAAATCCTTTCCTCATTCGTCTTACCTGTGTTCATCTTCCCTACAGATGCTGTGCATCCAACGCGCCATCCAACAACATCTCGACGTCTTCAACTTCGAGGGAACAGAGCTAAACCTGAAACCAAACTGTTTTGTCGCAATCACAATGAACCCCGGTTACGCTGGAAGGTCGGAACTTCCTGACAACTTGAAGGTAAGACCTATTTTTCACTGGTGACAGATCACCGCGAAAGTCGTCACAAGACAGATCATTATGGGTAAGAAAACTTGTAGAAAAGACTTCACATGAGTCGTGACAGTAAATATCTTAATGTTGTGACTCACTGATTGATTGGATGCAACGACTAGAATTGGACTTGGAAAGCGGACAATAGGATTTGTTTAAAACTTAAAAGTACCGTTGGGTTTATTTTTAAACGTGCGTACTGAATTGTACTTAATCCAAACAATTTTGGTTCGATCGCATTTCGCTACTTGCACACACATCGGAGACATTATCAATACTCATACTATTTCATCTTTAGGTTAATTATCTCTAAGACGCAAAACCTGTGTAACAAATTAACATAGTATTTCCATTTTCCCCATTACTTGGCTTTAGGAAACGCAAAGCAGCCACCACGGTGTGTCCAAAGAAACTATTTTTTCTCTCTATTTATTCCAGGTGCTCTTCCGTACTGTCGCGATGATGGTTCCTGACTACGCTCTCATCGCTGAGATCTCCCTCTACTCCTGTGGCTTCCTGGATGCTCGCAATCTCTCGGTGAAGATCGTGATGACTTATCGACTGTGCTCGGAGCAGCTCTCCTCCCAGTTCCACTACGATTATGGGATGCGAGCTGTGAAGGCTGTCCTCGTGGCTGCAGGAAACTTAAAACTCAAGTTCCCAGATGAGAATGAGGATATTCTGGTTAGTGTTTGAATTATTATCTCAACTGTTTCGTCACGTTGTGACGTTACTAGTTGCGTCACGTATTCTCTTTCTGTTCGGAAGTGTTTATGGCGCAAAAAAAAATGAAAAAGTTTTTTTGTCATTCCGCAGTGATGATGACAGCAGCGATTGTTGAAACGTTTGCATCACAATGTATGCACTATACATAAGGTCTCTGGCAGTTATGGTTTTAATTTAAGTGTGTTTGTGTGCCGAAAAAATGTCCGAAAACAGGTAATAACAATGATGGCAATCTCATCTTTCAATTGTACCTCGAATTGGGAGAATACAACTTCCCAAAACTTCCACCTTTGGAACAGAAAACAACACTGATATTTTTTCTCCAGCTCCTGCGATCCATCCAGGACGTTAACCTCCCGAAGTTCCTTTCGCACGATGTCCCTCTCTTCCGCGGCATCACGTCCGATCTCTTCCCCGGAGTGACTCTTCCGGAGGCAGATTACGAGCTCTTCCTCATCGCTGCCAAGGAGGCTTGCGAAAAACATCAAGTCCAACCGGTTCCTGTCTTCCTGGAGAAGATCATCCAGACTTATGAGATGATGATCGTCAGACACGGGTACGACGAATTTCTTGTTTACCAGACTGCTTAACTTCTTGGCTCGGAAGTGAAAACCTGCTAGTCAGGCTATGCGAGTAGTAAAAAAAGGAATGTGATGTGAATAGGTGCAAGTCGCAACCTTGCAACTTTAACAAAACCTTTCGAAACGTATGTTAATATTAATTTCCTATGTTAATAATGTAAAATGTTGAATTTTAAATCCGTCTAAATCGCGCTAACGCTCCGCCATTTTGGCAGTGCATAGTAAACACATTGCATGCAAGCGTTTCAACAATCGCCTTTGCCACATCTGGGCATATATTCAATATACACACACTTTCCAGTAGTTCTGTTTTTAATTGAGTTACTATTCAAGCCTTGTGTTCCATGTTTCTATGAAATCAAGACACAGTTTCCTTGTTTTTGTTAAGGTTCAGATTGTAATTGTATCTATGTATCTCCGCGCCTAAAATTGAAAATCGCACTGCCTTTTCGTACGAGTGATCATAAAATAAGTGCCCGAATATTTATTAATCGGCCATCCCAATAGTGTAAAACCCGTATTGTGTTGTTTGCAGCTTCATGTTGGTTGGGGATCCTTTCGCCGGCAAAACCAAATGTCTGCATGTGTTGGCTGATGCTCTGACCACCATGCATGAGAGAGGTCAAAACGAGGAGGACAAGGTCATCTACAAAACAATTAACCCCAAAGCCGTCACAATGGGCCAATTGTTCGGCGAATTCGACCCAGTTTCACACGAGGTAAGCCTTTGCATAAATTGAAAGAAAATCCACCATCTTTGTAAGCGAAACCATGTTCCACACATGGAAAAGTCACATTTTACCAGATTATAGATTTTTTTACAAACTGCAACATGTCATATTTAGCATTGTTTTTGACTTTCTCTTTGGTATATTTCAGGACCATTTCCGAATGAGCGTGTCATTTCAATTTTTTGAAGCATGTAAGATTTATGTAGTCGATTTAACTAGTCAGGTTTCAAATCAAATGTTGATGACAACGTTCTTAGGTTTGGTAATTTCTGTCCTAGCCTCCAAGTAAAACTAGAATACTAAACTAAAAAGTGTTCTCTCTTATTTAGCCTTGTTGTCCCACAAACACAAAACCTGAGTGAAACTGGCGCACATTGCAATTGCTCGGAAACTAAAAACGATGCGGTCTTGAAAATTTGACACAATATTTTAGGATATTTAGACCTTCCGGCGCACAAACTTTTAAAAAACTATTTTTTTAATTAATTCGCATATTTCAAATTAATATTCGGTATGAACATCATGGCTTCATTTGTGCTCCACCAAACAACATTGTCCTTACTTCACAGTGGACCGACGGGAACGTAGCAAACACTTTCCGCGAGTTTTCGAGCACCGACACGCCAGACAGAAAGTGGGTGTTGTTCGATGGACCGATCGACACTTTATGGATTGAAAGCATGAACACTGTGCTAGACGACAACAAGAAGTTGTGCCTGATGTCTGGCGAGATTATACAGATGTCTCCTCCTATGAGCCTCATCTTTGAAACTCAGGACCTCTCACAAGCCTCGGTGAGTAGAGCGAGTAGAAATAAGTTCTGAGTTGAGTTGAGTTGAGTTGAGTTCGCTTGGTGAAAGAAATCGTAGCGACACAATTGCACTAAAACAATCAACAGGCCAGAAATAGCTGCGCAACGTTAAAACGTTATGGAGAGCGAAAAAGTGATTTTCTGTGCCTGTTTTAATTGACTGTATGTCAAGGGGTCGACAAACTTGTTCAGGCTAAGGGCCGAAACCAATAGAAGCAAGGTCTCTGCGGGCTGCAGGTTGCCTACCGCTACTGCATGTACTAGAGCTGTGGTTCCCAAACTTTGCGTACCCACGTATCATTCCTTGGTTCGTATAATGTCCGCGTACCATGTACTTTCAGAAAATTTCACAATCACAAAGTGACAACGTCGTTATCGCTATAATCATTAAATGCTACTAACTTATTACAAGAACTGACCTACTGCCTAATTGTTTGTTCAATAAATAAATGCAAAGCTGTGATACACAAGGAACAATTTGTACAATCCTTCACACGAATAGACAAAAATGTTTACTTGCCTACCACAAGTGATACACACACCATAGTTCGCGGAACCACGGAACCGGAGTTTACGCCTCATCGCAATAACGGATCTACTCTTCATTCATTCGCTATAACGATTGTATTTTTCAGCCTGCCACTGTCAGTAGATGCGGGATGATTTATCTTGAGCCCTTATCACTCGGCTGGCGTCCGATGTTCGTCTCCTGGCTCCACGCTCTTCCTCCTGTGCTCCGGGATGACAATGGGAAGTTGATCGAAGCTTTGTTCGAAACCATGCTCGAACCCTGTCTGCGATTCGTACATAAGAGCTGTAAGGAGGTAGGGGAATTGAATGAGCTGTTTGTAATGTACGGCACTCACTAACAACAACACGACATGACATGTGCACAGTCACAAAGGCACTGTGTTTCATGATCTGCTTTTGCACATAATCAGCACATTTGGGGGCTATATGCTGGAGGCGGCAGAGCTTCTAAAGCTTCTTACTCCTTCCGTTTTTTTGACCCCAATAACCCATATTTCACATGTAGAGGTGGCAGAGCGGAGGTCCACCACGCTCCTCATAGTCACTACAACACTGCTATAGGCACCATTAGTTGGTTCAGTCGTAGTTGAATTAATCATCTTGTGCNTTGTTGTTGAAACTCCTAATTTGAAGTTAACCTCCTTGAGTAAAACAAGTTATTTCAAGCTGTTCTAAATTTCCTCAATAAAAAACCTTGACATTTTTGTTCCTGATGTCCTTAAATTAAACAGCTCGATTCCAATTCCGCTTTTGGGTGTTTGTAATCAGGAATATTGACATGTTTTTACCCCGAAACAATTTTCTCACCTTGTTCCCACCTAATGTAGGTATGACCTCAAAGACACAACCAAGATTTCCCTCGTCGACGTCATCATAGTAGCCGCCATGGGGCCACCAGGTGGCGCTCGCAACGTGGTGACGCAACGGTTCATGCGCCACTTCAACATCGTGTCTACGTTGGAGTTTAACGACGAAACGATGGTGAAAATTTTCAGCACCCTGATGTCTCTACACATGAGAGCGCACGATTTCCCCAGTGATCTGCTTATGGTCTCTCAACAGATTGTCAGCGCTACTATGAACGTAAGAGCTATGGTTTTTTGTATTAGTTGGTATGTTGGACAGTGAGGGGAAAATGTGGGTCTCAATGCAGTGAACACCTCATTGTTGGGTTTTGCTCAGAAAAGTATCAAGTAATTGAAGCCGTAGGCAAAAAGTACGAAAAAAATGTTTAACATTTTACACAGTTGTGTAGTGTGTGGTATGCAGAATTAGTTCATGGAAAGTTGTTGTTATTTCACACCAACGCATAAGATTATAATGGCGTCACAGTTAAACGATATGATGCATGGTTACGCTTGCCACAACTAACATTGCATCGACGCTATATAATCACTAACTAACTAGGAAAAATTACATCTGCTTTTACATAAGTTTCTTGACAACTCAGGTGTACAGACAAACAACACATATGATTTTAAAATAAACAAAACATCTAACATTACCTAAATGGAAAAGTTACATCCCTGATCATGTAGGTTTCTTGTCAACTCAGGTATACAAACAAATAACATGTATGAACACTACAACAAATATTTTACAACACCAGGTATACAAGCAAGCAATGGAAAATCTTCTACCAACCCCGGCTAAGTCTCATTATACTTTCAACCTGAGAGATTTCTCGCGTGTGGTGCTGGGCTGTTTGCTCATCAAGAAGGAGAAGATTGAGAACAAGAAAACTTTCATAAGGTGAAAAAAACGAAATTAGTTTTGGTGACCAGACGATCTGTCCATTATTTTGTACTGGGAACATGTTTAAATGTAATTGCCGATGTGCCGATCCTCTACTGGAAGCTGACATGTGCAGCGATGTCTGTGATTCGACTTTCGGCAGATTAACCGCCGATTCTGTGTAGCTGCAGTTGGCAGAGCGCCAGCCCCGGATAGGCTCCTGTCGTGGGTTCGAATCTCACCGCAGGCAAGATTATTTTTGTCCACACCTTGCTGCATGCTTGGAAGGCCGACTATGATTCGGTTTAAGGCCTCTTGCAGCCTTAGCGCACTCTGATTCATTCTATTGGTTATTCACCGATTCTTGTAAAATCCAAAACTTTTAAAAAAACGTGCATGTATTTTTCACTTTTGGGGAAATGCGCAAGGAAATCTTGAAAGTGGCAAATGGAAAAAAATGATGACTGTCCCCAACTGACTTTGTGACATTTTGACAAACGGCGTCATTACACAGTTACAAAGAATATCAGAGGATACCTTGTTTCATTTAAATTGTAAAACGTATTTCACCAATCTAACCTCTGCACTAAACAACCTTGCATCATTTCAATATCTTATCTCCACAGACTTTTCGTGCACGAAGTGTTCCGTGTGTTTTACGATCGTTTAGTGGACGACGAAGACAGGACCTGGCTTTACACGGTCAGCAGGAACCTGGTGAAGGATAATTTCAAGGAAAACTACGACACTTTGTTTGAACATCTCGCCCAGCCAAGCATGCCGGTATGATTTCTATTGATCGAACAAAAGGTCTCCCGATTGTAGATTATTCCGTGCCTTTAATATTCGAAACAAAATCAAGAAGATCATTTAGAATGATGACTTTAGAATTCTGAATGGCCGATCATTGTTTTCTTGAAAATCATGTGTTGTCATGTCATCGTTCCATTTTCTTGTCAGATTTCTAATAAACGCCTCACGAAACATTACTGACGAAAGAGGAACGTAAAAAGTTCGTTTCTTTTAAATTGATCACAACTTAAAGTACCCCAAAAATTGAATTTGTAGCTTTAAAATACGATCTCATATAACAGAATATGTACCCTTACACTTCCCATAATCCTATTTTAACGAGGCAAAAGATGCCCAACAACATACCAGCAAGACTGCAACAGGGATCATTAGGTGACAGTTTCTGACCCCTTTTTCAGCTATGTGAGGACGACATGCGTTCCCTGGTGTTCGGCGATTACATGAACATGGACGCACAAGGCGAAGATCGTTTATACGAAGAAGTGAAGTCGATCGAAGAGTTTAGCAACATCGTACAACTGAGTCTGGACGAATACAATCAAACTCACAAGGCTCAGATGAATCTTGTCGTATTCAGGTTTGTGTTTCTTTCTTGTTGTTTTGTTAGGTTTGTTGTACGGTTTTCTGTTTTGGCGATTTGTCTTTCTGTTTGTTGCTAGTGTCGTTGTAGTTGTTTTAACTCGTCTGTTGGCTTGTCTGTGTCACTGTATGTAGTATGTTTGTTAGGTAAAGTTGTGTTTGTCTTTGATGTGTTTTTTGTGTGCGTCTGTATGATGGCCATTTAATTTATCTGTACAAATACATATTACGTCCCCACATTTTAGATTAACTTATTCGACTTGTCTGTTATTATCTTGTCTGAAAATCCTCGGTTATTTGTCTATCTATCTTCACAAACTTGTTTATAGGTTTGTTGCCTATTTTTGTTTTTATTTGTCGGTTTGTCTATCCTCTGCTGGAATTTTGTTGTCTGTTTTACTTTCTTGTTAGATTTAGTATGATAGTTGAGCGTATTTTAGTTTAAAATGCTCGGTTTTTGTTTCTTGTCTGTTCCGTGCTTTTTCTATCTTTTGGTAAAAACGTAACATAATTCTCCTATTTTGTGCAGATACCTCCTCGAGCATTTGTCTCGAATTTCCCGAGTTCTCAAATCGCCAGGTGGCAACGCGCTATTGGTCGGTGTCGGTGGGAGTGGCCGACAATCTCTCACCCGATTGGCTACAGCAATGTCGGAGATGACCATCTTTCAACCGGAGATCTCCAAAAGTTACGGGATACCAGAATGGAAAGAAGATTTAAAGGTGCGTGAGAGTCAAAAGTTTGTTGGTCATCCAATTTATTTACGTTTTTTCTGGTTTTCATAATTTTTTGAAAGTGCAATTACCAATGCAGAATTGTTAAAGCATATGTTTACTGTTTTTGCGCTCTATTTTAACAATGTTCAGCTGTATCGTAAAAAAGAAATACCTTTAGGTATTGTAACATCCGGTAGAAAGAGGTGTACTTTTGCAAAATAACTGATCGTCAAACAGTAGTTTATTGTTGAATAAAAATTGCAAAAAAATTAAGTTGTTGTTGTTTGTTGTGGTTTACTTCCAAACGTTGTCCATTTTAACGAAGTTTGAACTGATGTGTTTTATTCTAAATGCCGCAGCTCTCAGTGTTGTGTACAAGTGAACCAGTCTCCGTCCCCATATCTTTAAACGGTCAAATTTGTTTCCAGAGTTTGCTGCGGGGAGCCGGTGCCCAGGGGAAGAAGACTGTCTTCCTCCTCACCGACACACAGATCAAGGATGAATCTTTTCTGGAGGACGTGGACAGTCTTCTCAACACTGGAGAGGTGGCGAACCTCTTTGCTGTGGATGAGAAACAAGAACTCATGGAGGTTGGATCATACCGTAGGCCTGTTAAACTGTGCTATGCTCTTGTGGCTTCGTTTGCTGATTTATGGTTTCCTAGATGGTAATTTAATGACGCGTCATGAAAAGATTCTTTGATTTTAATGACATTTCTGTCCAATCCATTGAATGGTTTTGTGGATTTTAGCCGTATTTTATTAGTTTAACTTTTTGTTAGGCTTTGGCATAAAATAACAAATAGTGAAAAACAATAAGTTTAATATTACTTGGTTGACCTTTGTTCAATGGTGAGTGGCCGCTCCATCACCAACGTTGTTTAACTTCAATTCAATGACTAAATATTTCTATCTGTTTGCACATAGGCTGTTCGCCCAGTGATGTCGCAACAACTCGGGCAAAACGCGGATTTCAGTCCTCTCTCCATGTTCGCCTACTTTGTCAGTCGGTGTCGTGAAAACCTTCACATTATCATCGCGTTTTCACCGATTGGTGACGCGTTCCGCAATCGGCTACGTCAATTTCCTTCGCTGATCAACTGCTGCACAATTGACTGGTTCCAGGTAAGGGATAATTTTTTCACGAAGTCCATTAAGGTTTTGATTTTAACAAAAAAATGACAATATCAAGTTGTAAAGTTTGATTGGTATTAATTATTTGGTATAAAGGTGGTGTTTAAGCTAAAGAAATTGCAAAATTAATTTCGAAAAGCAAGACAAGTATTTGTCAATAAGATTAATAGTCCCAGTGGAAACACAAAATCAGTTAACGGTTGTTCGTTAAAAAAGAGATAGGCTAGATATTTTACCTGAATAGGCATCGTCAGTCTCTTATTCAAATAGAATGATTAATAGTCCAAATTAATTTTTATTTAAAATATCTATCACGGCTGTTCAGTCCTCTGTGTTTTAAATTTCTTTTTATGCTGTGGTTCGACGTTTAGTGTCACCAACAAAAAACAAAAACTCGTCATTTTGGTTTTCAGCCATGGCCAGCCGACGCACTTGAACTTGTGGCAAACAAGTTTCTTGAAACTCTCGAGCTTTCCGACCACGAGAGAAAAGAAATTGTTCCACTCTGTCAACATTTCCATACTTCTTCACGAACTCTGTCTGAACAGTAAGTTTACTGATCTAGGACTATTTTAATGAAATATTCAAAGTCCGAAAAATATTGATTTTTAATTTTGTTGTATTTCATAAACCGTACAGTCTTTTGTGTGATTTTTTACGTTTATAGGGAATGGTCTATGCGCCTACTCTTTAACTTACATTCTATCCTCGGTCACATCTAGATTCCTAAACGAAATGGGACGTCACAACTACGTCACTCCGACGTCATACCTGGAGCTGATCGCGTCATTCAAGAAGTTGCTCAATGAGAAGCGAGACGCCGTTCTGAAATCCAAGAAGCGATACACGGGTGGATTGGACAAGCTTAAGTTCGCCGCTGGACAGGTCGGTGACGTCATGAATTAATTTATTTTGTGGCTTCAAGCAGCATTTCACTTTAGTAGGCCCCATGAGGGGGAGGGGGCTGGAATATTGTTCCGGGGCCCGAGAACTACAAGGAGGCCCATGGCCGAAGGTCGGGTTTTAAAGTGTTATCATTTATTGAATGCTGGTTTAACTTGACGTAAGATTTTGTTTGGCCATTATGTGGGCATTTGTTGAAGTTTACATGAAAAAAACGTTTGGTGTACATTAAGGATTTAAGTTTACAGAAAAACGTTGGTGTACGTTAAGGATTTACATAACACTGCCCACTGTTCCATACCGTGATTGCTGCTTTGTGTTGTTCCAGGTGGCGGAAATGCAAAAGGAATTACAGGACTTGCAACCACAACTGATCGTCACTGCTGAGGAAAACAGCAAACTGCTCATTGTAAGTAACATTTCTTGTTTGTTTTGATGTATTCATGCTTTTTGTCGTGTGTTGTTACGCCCACCTGGGATAAAACCTAAAAGAAATCTACAGATCATAGCAGCAATAGTTCAAAAGTTGGAACGATTTTCAACTTGATTGATGACATCACTTGATTGACAGGTTATCGAAAAAGAGACTGGAGTTGTGGAGGAACGTACGAAAGTCGTACAAGCGGACGAAGCGGTGGCTAACGAACAGGCGGCCGAGTCCAAAGCTTTGAAGGACGAATGTGAAAGCGACCTGGCTGAAGCCATCCCTGCCTTGGAGGCCGCTATGGCTGCTCTCAAAACTCTTAAGGTGGGTTGGAGAGACAAGCGTTGGGTTGTTTCTCGTAACTGTTTATTGCAAGCTCGCCTTTATACCCCCCTGAACTGTCGTTTTTACCTACGCACGTCATATATTGATAATATTAGTGGTTCTAACATATTCTGTCCCCCCGTTAGTAGACATCTGCATGTTGGTGATCACTGTGTTAACTCAGCAATACAAATAGTACCGATGAAGCTGTGCTTTAGACACTGAGCCAAAAGTTTTGATTCTATTTGAGTAAGAGGTTGACGATACCCACACGGACGAAATGAACATATTTTTCATGAACAACTGTTCGCTGATTTTGTGTTTGAAGCACAGCTTTACCATTATTATATTGATACCGAAAATTTTGGTTGTTTAAAACCAATGGGTCTTTTAAAAAAACCTTCTGCGAAAACTCAAACACACATATCTAGAATTCTATTTGAATAAGGAACTCACGAAGTCAGTTTAGGCAAAACTCGTATTCTGTACCACCGGATTCTCTCAAATTTCGATCATTTCAAAATATACAGTGATCGTTGGTGCCCATGACGTCTGTTGGAGGTTTAGATGTTGCAAATTCGGACCATTCTCATTGTCAATATTAGCACCAGCAACCAATATCTAAAATAATCTTTCTTTTTCAGCCTGCCGACATCACCATCGTGAAGTCGATGAAGAATCCCCCGTCCGGCGTGAAACTTGTGATGTCAGCTGTGTGCGTCATGCGTGACGTGAAACCGGAGAAGATTGCCGACCCGTCAGGCAAAGGGGAAAAGATCCTCGACTACTGGGGACCGAGCAAACGGTTGCTAGGCGACATGAACTTCCTGGGTGCCTTGCAGCAATACGACAAGGATAATATTCCGGTCGGTGAAATGTCTGAATAGTTTTGATAAAATCTGTTTTTCTTCGATCAAAGTGAAATTTTATAGCATAGGAGCGGAACTGTCAAATAGACACTGACATGCTACCAATTTTTTTAATTTTTTATTTTTCAACATCCTTAACTTTTTAGCAAATGGACTGTTAGGATTTATATGCAGTGACTTATTGATAATCCAAAATGTGTGATGCTTTTCTAAACTTGTTTAAAATGTTTTGAATTTTTGTTTTAATCCGTTTGTAAGAAGATGAGATGCTTTTTTAGACTGAAGATTTCTGGCTGAATTTGTTAGCCACAAATTGTGTAAATTCTTGATGCGTTTTTGACTCAATTTTTTTCCGTTGGATGTTGCACCTTGTTCCTAATACTCGTATGTTGTCCTGTAGGTCGCCATTATGAAAAAGATTCGGTCTGAATACATGACCAACCCGGATTTCGATCCAGCTAAAGTGGTGAAAGCTTCATCTGCAGCTGAGGGCTTGTGCAAGTGGATTCTGGCCATGGAAGTCTACGACAGAGTCGCCAAGGTTTGGATATAGCAACTCCCGATTTTCATGCATTTATTGACAACAAGAAGCTTGGACAAAAAAACTAATATAGTGTCTCCAGGTTTTTGGCAAACTCCCCTTCTGTATGGCAACATGGAGGTTCCCAAATTTTCGCCTGGATGCTAAGCTAAGCTTTAATGTTAAATGAAAAGTTTATTGTAGGGTCTCTGTTGCAAATCTGAGCCTGTGCTGGTGCACAAAATGTCATAAATAAGTGCATGTACCAATGTGTTTTATTTTGCATGACGCCTTTATGACCAAGTCTGTTCCCGAAGCAAGCTTTAAACCTGATGATTTTCGGATTATCAATTTCAGGAAAACTGTAAAACTAATAAACAACAAAACTTACATTGCTAAGTTCCTGTCTTTCCTAGGTGGTCGCCCCGAAAAAGATCAAGCTCGCTGAAGCTGAGCAGTCGCTTTCTGAAACGATGGCGATCCTTAATGCAAAGCGTGCCGAGCTGAAGGAGGTCCAGGACAGATTGGCGGAACTTCAGTTCAACTTCAAGACAGCTACGGAAAAGAAAGAACAGCTAGAATTCCAGGTTAAATGCCTTTCCTACACTTCGTAAAACACCCAATATTCGACCACTATTCCTGCCGCCTTGTTTTTTCGTTTGTTGGTTTTGACATCATGTGTGTGACGTCAACAAAGTATTTTTGGTGGGTTTTGGACCTTTCGTTAAACTTGAAAATTCTATACAGGTTTTGTAATGTTCATTTCCCTGTGCTTTGTATTATTTTGCGCTTTCTTTCCAGGTCGATCTTTGCTCCAAGAAGTTAGATCGTGCTCAGAAGTTGATCGGGGGTTTGGGAGGCGAAAAGGCAAGATGGACACAAGCCGCAAAGGATCTGCAGACTCAATACGACAATCTTACAGGTTTGAGATTTCACTTAAATTGTGCGACAGGAGTAGCAGTGCCGTGTTCCGTATGTAATCTAGTTCTGGTCAACGCCGAGTATCGATATGAAGAGCCAATTACTTTCAGTAACAGATTTAACAGGCCACGGTGATTGGTATACGTTTGAGTTTGTGCATCTCGATCGGTAGTGCGCCAGTCCCGAAAAGCGTTGAATTGTGAGTTTGAAACTCACTGCGGGTGTTTTATCTAACCTTCCCTTGCTGTCATAACATCCTTAGTTGCATACTGAATAGGACATTAAAGCGTATATCGTGTGGAAGACGGCCTTGACAAGCGTCAAATATAAAGCTTGTGTAATAGCAGATGATCATAACTTTCCGATTAGCTGCTTTGGTTGGCTAAGCAAAGGTTGACTTAGAAACACAGGACATAAAGAGTAGTCTAATGAAACAAAACGCCAGAGAACTTGTATAATACGTTTTAATGCAAACGTAAAACGAATCGCTGCTGTCACTGTGTGTTATGTACACATGCGAGAAAAAAAGAAAAGTTACATGTTTTTGCTTTCTCTTGACAAACACTTTACCGCACAGGTGACGTGTTGATATCATCTGGAGTCATCGCATACCTCGGAGCGTTCACAGCTGGCTTCCGCAAACGCTGCACCTCTGATTGGACAAAATCGTGTCAGGTGACTTCATGCTCCAATTCCGCTCTTGCTGCACAACGATTCAAACAATCTAAAATATTTGTTACGTCACAGAAACACGAGATCACGTGTTCGGATAACTTTTCATTGAGCGCCACTCTGGGTGACCTGATCAAGATCAGAGCCTGGAACATAGCTGGTCTCCCGACAGATAATTTCTCCATCGATAATGGCGTCATCGTCGATAACTCCAGACGCTGGTGAGTGGTAAAACAAAAAAATAGGTATGGTTCTCGCCTGACAACCTTCTTTCGCTGGTTGAAGTACTGTCTACATAGGGAAGGTTAAACCTCCGCAAATTTTACTTGCCGAGGCTCAGAAATATGTAATATTGGTGTGTAGTTTAACAAACGCCAGAAAGTTTGGTCGAGCAAATCTTAAAACTAGGTGTTTGACCTAATCTTCTCCAGATATAATTTGTCACATATTGATGGACGACTTAGCCGCACATTCTTCAAAAATACAACATATCCTGTTTTTAACCTTAGATATTAGCGTGCACATTGCAAGTATGGAATAAGGGATTTTGACGACTTCCGCGAAACAACGTTTATTTAATCAATTCAAGGTTAGGCAAAAAACACGGCGCTAAATTTAAAGTCCAACATCTTTTCCAGGCCTTTGATGATTGACCCACAAGGACAAGCCAACAAGTGGGTGAAGAACTCGGAGCGAGACAACAAGTTGGGAGTGATTAAGCTGAGTAACCCGGATTACATGCGAGTCATGGAGAACTCGATTCAGTTCGGTACTCCGGTTCTACTCGAAAATGTTGGCGAGGAGTTGGATCCGTCGCTGGAACCTTTGCTACTGAAGCAGACTTTCAAACAAGGTTGGTTTAAACACAGGACAGGGACTTAAAGAGTGAATTAAATAAATACATAACTGCCAGACACATAGGGAATAAATTGTAATGTAAATGTTTCAACAATCGCTGTTGCCATCATTAGTGTAAAATTGAACAGAGATTGTTTAAAACGTTTGAATTCATTATACACAAGCTCTAGGTTTTTGGGCCACGTGAAAATTTNAGCAGACTTTCAAACAAGGTTGGTTTAAACACAGGACAGGGACTTAAAGAGTGAATTAAATAAATACATAACTGCCAGACACATAGGGAATAAATTGTAATGTAAATGTTTCAACAATCGCTGTTGCCATCATTAGTGTAAAATTGAACAGAGATTGTTTAAAACGTTTGAATTCATTATACACAAGCTCTAGGTTTTTGGGCCACGTGAAAATTTTGGATCAGTAATTTATTAATAGCCTATCGCCGATTCTACATTGTAGGAAATTTCAAACGAATTATAAAAAGTGGACTCTTTTGGCAGAGGAATCCACAAGTGTCTGCTATATACCGTTTTCCGGTGGCATATGGCTTAATTTACCGTACAATTTTCGGAAAATTTATATCTCCCATGGTAGTCCGTGGCTTTAGAAATTAGGTGACTGTGTAGGTATGGCTGGTGAAAAGTGCTTACCCGCATCGATGTTTCTACGTTTTTGCAAACAATTTTGTTTGTGTGGTTTTTGTAGGCCAGTGGTTTGTATAACCTATGGGTAATTACACACATTTGCGCATGTCAGGGTAGCGAGGGTGTAATTAGCTGACATTGTTAGCTGAAAAGGACACTCTATGGCAAAAACAGCAAAGTAGATAAATTAGACAAAAAGTAAAGGGAAATGAAAACTTGGTTTAAACTGAAATGGACAATGAAGGAAGAAAGGCCCAGAACCACCGTTTTATACGACAGGATACCGAAATTAAAAACAATTTTATTGTATTAACAGAGTAGCGAAATGGCTGTAAACCAAGTAGAAAGTGAAAAATCACAATCATAATATGTCAAACTTGTTTCTTTATCAAGGCGGTGTGATGTGTATTCGACTGGGTGAGAACGTGATCGAATACAGCTCCGAATTCCGCTTCTACATCACAACTAAGCTCCGGAATCCTCACTATCTTCCCGAACTCTCCACCAAAGTGTCTCTACTCAACTTCATGATCACACCGGAGGGACTGGAGGACCAACTTCTCGGGATCGTGGTTGCTAAGGAGAGGTAACGACCAAGTTCTGTCATTGTTTTCATATCAGCTTAAAAATATTTAGGGGGG
>QXVZ01025668.1:0-10730 GCA_008931825.1 Phallusia fumigata
GAAGATCGTCGCCAACCAACTCCAGTTCCACATCGACTTCAGGCAACAGACTTCTAACATAACTTCCAGATATGCTAAAATATTGTCATGTAAAAGTTATGTAAATTAATTTCGATGTCGAATTATTAAAGATCTATTCCCAGCTTGGCCTCCAAGATTGCAAAATCTTTAGTGTAATTGTTATCACCTTGCTGTGACTCCTTCAGAGGAACAATCTACTATGATGTTGTCACTGCCTGGATCAGGTGGCTCTGCAATACGCAAAACATCTGGTTTTAAGATTTTTAGGTTTTGTAACGGGGTACTGGGGGATACGGCGAACTGTAGGGAAACTTTTTCATTTAAAAACTCACAACCCATAACACCAAACTTGTTGTGCTCAAGATTTTTGTGTGTATGCATTAAAGAAAGTGCTGAAGAAGCAAGAAAAAAGGAGTTTGCTAGTTTTATTTACCAGCGCAGTTTGCTTCGTCGTCATCAAAGTCGAAGCAGTCGTGATTTCCATCACACACGAAGTTTTGTGAAATGCAGGCACCAGATATACATTGAAACTCATTAGCCGCACACGTTCCTGTAAATTATAAAAAAGACTAGTCCAGTTAAAATACTTGTCATTTACCCCCAGTTGCATGCACCAAAATATTAATGTTAGGATATTTCGAAACGTTGTAAAGGCTGATTTACACCAGACGCGCTTAACGGTAGCGGTGCGGTTTCTCGCGATAAGCGGCGAGGCATTCACACCAGCCGACGTCATGCGGCGCCGGCGTGATTTTCTCGGTTGAAGCGGCTGATTTAACTTTTCCGTCAGTCGCAGTGTTTGCTGGGTGCTCTGCTGAATGCAAAACTTTGTTTTTGTAGGCCATTTGGCTGGTTATGATTAATTTCTGCTGATTTAAGCGTCGCGCGGGAATCCGCGCACAACCGCAGCCGGTACGCATCGCCAGTCGCAACCGGTAAACGCATCTGATGTGAATCAGCCTTAAGGTTCCTACCGTTACACACGTTTTCGTCTGTCTCATCTACGCACTCCTTAGAATAAGAACATACATTATAGGAAAAAATACAACGAGAATCGCAATGAAACATATGGTCCGGACAAGTGCCTTGGTCTGCAAAACAAATAGAAAATTATAGGTGGCGTCGCATTATGTACACAGTGTCGCACACGCCAATCAATCAACAGCTTGTCAGCAGAATATTAACATTTTATTAATATATTCATCCCCATATTCGTCCAATGACAGGTACATGAAACAAAAAACTTGTGTCAACTATCTAATGTACAACACATTACTAGACGACCAACAAATTGCGCAATGTTTCTTTCGCCTCATGAAATACCAATGGGATCACATCCTGACTCATCGCCAAAACAATGGAATACGGTGTCACATCGAAGGTATGCGGGAATGCATTGACCAAAAAGGCATTCATACTCATCTGCTCCACAAGTCCCTGTGAAAGTGATTCAGCATTTAATCGTTTGACCGAAAGCAGTCGGCCTTTGTCGGCCATGAGAAAACCAGCTCTGTTGCATTGAAATATAAGTCGGTTGATTAAAAAACAGTTGAAACGCAGGGCACAAAACATGGAATGTGCAATACGTTGCTAGCTAAAACATTTTGGCACAATGTATTACTATTGCAGTTCAACTCGTCTTCCCCTTCTGAACAATGATTGTAGCCGTCACACAAAAATTGATATTGTACGCACACCCGTCACTCAGGGCATTGGAATTCATCCCTCCTGCATCCAACTGAATCTGAAATCAGTTATTGTGAAATGCACATACACAATACAACAAGGTGTGCGGTTTTGTTTCAAATATTCCCAATGAGAAGATAAAAGCGCTTTTCCGAGTCATTGCTGATGATGACAGAAACGTTTGTCGAAACGTAGAAAATGGGTTACACACAAGTACTGTCTTGTATCTTCTTGTTGAAAATACAACTAGTTTTCACAAATAATTAAAATTATGTGCAACCAACAACGACGGATTTCTTTGTAAGCATAACTTAGCTTTCCATGGCTCAAAATCAAACAAATGAAACAAACGAATACTTGTGCAGTTTTCTTCGTCATCTAAGTCAATGCAGTCCTTACGCCGATTACATTTCATGTAGCTGGGAATACAAGCACCAGATCTGCATACAAACGCATCCTCCGTACAATACCCTACAACAAATATTTTAGTGTGTATGCGGTGTGTATGACCAAAAGCAGCTGAATTTTACTGGTTAAAATGCAAGCAAAAAAAGATGGGCGACCCCAAAGGTTTTAAATCCAAGCAAAATTCTCTGAAAATCCAAAACAGTTAATGTCACTGGCAAAAAAATGTTTACTGGGAACATTTTCGCAGAAATTCATTTTCGCAGAAATTGTTTCACTTTTTTTACCATTGCATTCAGACTCGGCATCGATTTCAGCTTGGATCTCGTCTGCGGTGCAATTAAGAGCGTTACACTTCTTTACCACGGGGCATTTGAACCGATTAGGCAAGCAGCCATCTGTATTGAATGTTTTATATTAAAACGCTATGAAATAAAATTCCTGAATCTAAATACTTTAGAGCACTGCACAGATAGAAACAAGGGGTCGACAAGATGAACTAATTGAATAAATCAAACATTTAGATTTCGTAATTTTGAACATTAATCTAAATGTCACTACAACCTATAGGGGTCGTAATGTGTTTGACACAAAGCGCAGTGTCAAACTTGACCCTACCCAGGGTGACATGCTTTAGGTTTTTTAGATTGTGAATACATGATAGTAGTGTACTAAATAAATGGGTCATCAAAAATGTTCAGTTGAGCTAAAAGCCTCATACTAAGTCCGGATAACATTTCAACTTTAAGCATTTCCTTTAGTGCATTCGTGTGGGAAAGCATTTCCTTTAGTGCATCCGTAATGTGGCAAAACATATTTTTGTTGTCGAATAACAAAAAAACTTACATGTTTCTGTGAAGTAAAACATTGTGAAAAGAAGTAACAACTTCCATTCCAATGCCACCATGTTTTTTTTTCCAAAAAAGACAATTTATCAGGTAGTTTAATTTTCCAGTTATGGTGCCAACTACGGATAAAATTTTTAATCATTTATGGAAGAATGTCAAAAATAGAAAAACTCAGGTGTACGCCATGTCAAAGTTTATTTCATAGACTGACAGATCTACCAACTACACATAAACATTAAACAAAAAATTCATCTCTTGGCTTGTAACGCTATCGGGAGAACATGAAGCAAGAATCAACTGTCATACGATTGCGGCGCGCTCTCTGTTGACATACCTGTAGGTGCACAATGCGCATTTTTTGATCTCAACATTTCACGCACATTGTGAAAAAAAGTTTGATTCTACCTCTCAACACGGGGCATTGGTATTAATCAGCCTTGCAGCTGTTAGAATGCGAAATTTAATGTCGTGCTGTAACCAATAGACTTTTAAGGTATAAGCGGCATAACAAACATGTATAGAAAGGCGACAAGATGGGCACAAGTCAAAAGTGACATGGCAATGCGTTTGCAAGATTGGTTATACGAATCCTACCTGTGCTTTCCTAAATCAGCTATTGTTCTAATCCATTGGACGATGGTTCCACAGAACTGCGATGAATAACTTCCGCCGCCTGGCGCACCAAACGATTAGTTAGTTAAAGACCTTTACAATAGCCAGTTTGGGCGCGAGCACTTGGTCGAATGGTCTGAGACGCTTGACCCATATATACATATACTCAATAAATCGGTATTCGTTCTCGGGGTCGTCCTGAGCTCGAACCCCGCGGAGAAAAAAACAGCCGCTTCGCAAAACATTTTTGTGACTTAATTTTCAACACTTCAGCGGCACCAAACGAATAAACTGCATCAGATAACCGCCCTATCATCTTATCTGTCATACAGTTGCATAGGTATTAATCAAAAGATTCATCTCATAATTTGTAAGGCTAGCGAGAGGGCGCAAAACAACTAAAGAACAAAACATCTGCGTTACTGCAATGGAACAATGCACCTGCGTTTGTTTTGTTTACATGTGAGTTTTCCGGTCTCTGGGCCTTCACATGGTTAAGCAGCCATCATTACACTAAACAGGACACTGCATGAAATAACTGCATAGTTAGCCGTTGTTTTTTTAAATTTTTGTGATTTAAATCTCCTACGTTCTTTGTGTAGCAAAAAACATAACCCTTACGTGCACCGCTTTATTCGC
The DNA here is from genome assembly GCA_008931825.1 of Phallusia fumigata. Lineage (NCBI taxonomy): Eukaryota > Metazoa > Chordata > Ascidiacea > Phlebobranchia > Ascidiidae > Phallusia > Phallusia fumigata. The sequence goes on from QXVZ01025668.1 coordinate 4,212, forward strand.
CTGAAGCCAGTTTTTTTAACAAGCATCGAGCAATCAACCGTTAGTTTCGCTCGTTTAACAGGGTTATCTTGGAATGTTTCGGCTTGTTTCAAACTTGCATTCATTTGCCTATCGGGGCAAAACAGCATCATGTGTCGATTGATTCGTTGCCTTTATTATCGAGAGATTACTGAAACATGTTTTGAAACATAATAACCGCATGAGTTCTCATCATAGTTGCAGCACCTGTTCCCTAACGCATCGCCAAGCAGTATTAGGGTTTGGCGCGTCACAACTAATTGTCGCCGATCGCTTAGTGACTTCCGCGCCAATAACGTAGCGTACGGCACTGCGACGCAGTAGATATGATTTTACTGTTACCGACACCACGATTTGCAATGGTCACCACAACATGGTAACGCCGTGCATTTGTTAGGTTGGGGGTTCAATTAGATTGGGAACCTGTTCTTTACTAATGAAGTTATTACTTTGCCTCATGGGAGTTTTCACATGGTAAAAAAATCTTTCCACATAGCTGCGGTGAATAACTTCCGCCGGCTGGCATACTCAACGATTGGACCTTTAAAAGTGGCAATCTTGCAAACCATTTTATAAAACAGTTGTAAAACCAGAAACTGCAACAAAAAGAACTTCAACCATATCATTCGGTAATCAGATGCACCTCTCCCTATTACACATAAGCAATGAACGAAATATTCATGTCATGTTTGTAACGCTGGCGAGAGGGCGCGGAGCAACTATAAAAGAACAAAGCATCCGCTCCACTTCAACGGAACAATCAACCTGCGTTTGTTTCATTTGCATGCTAGTTTTCCGGTATGGTGCATCCGTCGCTGCTATGTTTGTTTCCGAGATCGCTATCGGTGAACAAGCCCATAGACAGTTGTATTGGGCTGCAATTATTATTACTACACAGAATCCAACACTGCATGAAATTTATTACTCCTACAGTGAGGCGTTGATCTCTAACAAAACCACAAGTTCTACGTACGAAGCTTTGCATCCCTGAAGCCAGTTTTCAAACACAGAGCATTGTAGCACGTGTTTGGGGCATAGTTTTGCTCGTTTAAGGGTTATCTTGGAACGTTCCTATGGCAGTCAACATAACTTGTGAGGAACAAGCTTGTGATACCGCTTTCTCATGGAACAACGTGTAATGAATCCAGCGCATGATGCTTGCATGCTATGGACATTTTCGTACATCAGCGTTTGAACATAACGTACAAAACCATTAATGGACGACGTGGTTCAAACTTGCATTGACAATATCATAAGGCCTGTTCAATCGTTTAATCGACAAAAACATTATTAAATCGCCAAAAGCATTTTTGAGCAAAAAACATTATCTGTTGTTGGGTCGGCGCCTTTATTGTCAATGGATTACTGGATCCTGTTTTTTGCAACATATTAACCGCACCAGCCCGTACCACAGTTATAGCACCTGTTGCCTATCACATTGGCAAGCCCGTAGGGTTTGGTGACTCACTGCTAATTGTCGCCGAGCGCAAAAACATCCTCGTACATGCCGTTTTACGTTTTGTTATGCGACGTACATAACAAACGGGTAAATGGCTTGTTGTTTGATGATTCTGCCGATCTTGTAATTTGCAACGGTCACCATAATGGGGTACCGCTTGGCATTCGTGGGGTTGGCGATTCTCAATAGGTTCCACTAAGTCCCTAAATGAACAAGTAGTTAGTGTTACAACCAAGCATATCGGTCGTCGTACTTTAGACCACAGCACTTGTTCCATGCAGACTTGGACAACTAGACTTTTTTTGGGTTTTTCAAATTAGATTAAATTAAAATTAGAGCATCTCAGTTTTTACAAATTAGATTAGAATTAGAATTACCACTTTTCTGGAAACTACAAATTGAACTAGACTTGAAACCAGAACTAGATAACACTACCTAACACGAAGCAACAGCCCACGAAGCGGTACGCATACTGTTCGTCACAATGGCCAGTATGACAAAAATAGGTTTAAGAAATGTGGCTAAGTCTTGTTGGTGACATCGCCCTGTGCGTTTTGGATGCACGAGACACGTGCTTGTATCACATGCTAAAAAGTGCCGTTGGACAAAGTAGCGTTTTTAGGAAAACCGAAAATTAGATTAGAATTAAAATTAGAGATTACTCGATTTTCTTATATTAGATTAGAATTAGAACTAGAGAGGTGGTGTTCTCCATATGTTAATTCCACATACACGACCCCCTCAAAATGATGTTCTCCACATATACCATTTTATTTATTATGTTGGATATATTTTCAATACCCACATTACATTGGGTCCGTAATAACCTGGGCCTTGTATAACATGATTNAGTAGCGTTTTTAGGAAAACCGAAAATTAGATTAGAATTAAAATTAGAGATTACTTGATTTTCCTATTTTGCTCTAATTTGTTGAATTAGACAACTAGAATTGAAAGGAAATTGACTAAGGGTAAAATCAATGAGATGCGGGTCTTAGCGCCAATCCACGCACACGCGTTTTTCCAACACAGCCGGTTTGGGAAGAAATATGGGAAGAATACGGGATTATCTAGAATTTTTTTCCATTCAGGATGTTAGACGGTTAATAATCTTTATTTTGTTATGTCACCTTCTTAAGTTAAAAAAAATCACATTTTTACCCCTTTGCAGCACAGCGAGGCAGGCTGCGCGTAATGGCGTTTTTATCTGTCGCCTCAGTATTTAGTCTAATTCAGTGGTTCCCAACCGGGGAGGAATTCATAAGTGAAGGGGAGGAACCTTGTTCCAAACCTTTTAATATTACTTTATATCGCTTCTTGTCTAGTAGGGGAGGAACGTAAAGTCCCCAAATAAGCAAACGGGAATGCATCAAAAAAAGGTTGGAAACCACTGGCCTAACTCGTCTGAAGAACAAGTAGTTTTTCGTGTAATTGGTCTCGCCGCCGTTTCACATTGCGTTGCCAGGAGAGGTGGGGATACATGACTGCTAAGTCGACACTAAGGAAGACACAAAATAAAAAAATCAGTAAAGAAGGGAATCGGTTCTCTCTGTTGTCAATAGTTGGTTTGAAAATTACATTTCAATAAATGATTTTTTTCGTTCTCGTGTATTTCTCAAACAATAAACTTAAGCAGAAACTCATTTTGTCTTCATGTCCAAAGATGCCGGGCTGACATCCTGTTGGAAATAACAAACGCAAAACTAATGTAGGTTCCAAACAGAGTACTTGATTCCCCTCTTGTATTGGATTTACCTACCTGCTAATGGTTGGCAACGTTGTAAATGGTGTTGGATTTTTTCTTGAATTGTTTCCGCTAGGTGTCACCACAGAGGTTTTCATGTCAAATGATGCGTCTGGACAATAGACAAACTGTAGCACAAATTTATCAGTTTCAATTCCGACCTTGGGTTTTACGCCATTAACCAATTGAACTTGTTACAACGAGCTTCGTTCAATACGCTGTTATCATTCTTTACAGATACGACTTAGCAAGAAAAATGCGAAATGAATCATAACGCTCATACAATATGCATGAACTTGTGAGCGTTAACAGGTTTCCTTACATGCTTGGTGCAGTCAACCACAATTGACCACTAATTACACTTGAAGCGTGTTACCTAACAGCTTTGTGCAGTCAACCATAGCTCATGTTGCATCCACGGACTTGTACGTAAAAACGGGTTGCATGCCTTGCGCCGAACGTATAAAGCGGGTTCCTATCAAGCATCGTGCCAACACTAAACCACACGTGTATGTTTTTGTTGGACATGGGTTGAAAGGGGACCAACTGCCCACAATACATTTTAATGTTCTTTTTTCATCCAAGATATGTCTTTGCTTATTTTTATGCTTTTACATAACCCACAGGCGACCCAATAATGTCGTACCATTAAAGTTCCCGTATCAAATCATGTCAAGGCGCGGGATAGAGAAGTTCTCTACCAGACCGACATGTGCAGCATGCAGCGGTGTCTGTGATTTGACTTTCAGCAGACTTACCACTGAGTCTGCGTATAGCTCAGTAGAGAGTCGGCCCCGGATAGGCCCCTGTCGTGGGTTCGAATTCCAACTAGCCGCCGCCTTGCTGAATAGAAAAGCGTGGAAGGTCAACTATAATTCGGTATGATGCCTCTTGTAGGCCTGACGTGTGTCAATCACATGTAAGCTATGCGCAAGCATTTCATTTACAAACACGTAAATGTTTGTTAAAAAAATAGATAAGTAGTGCAGATCCTATTTACTTTTGGCCGGTTGGCATCCCCTACCTTTGCCCTGCATTTGATAAGAAACACTTTTTGTTGTTGCCTCAAAAAAGAGGCACAACGTAGCTTTTAGGATCTTGCTAAGTTTTTGCAATAAACGTAATAAATCAATTTCATAAAGAGGTGATACAAAAGGTGATTGATAAGAACTGCCATCGGTATTTGCAGGTTGTTTGTGAAAAACAATTTTTAATAAAACGTGTACTTGAGGCCAAGGTATATAAAAACGAATGCAGATTACAGCATGCACAATAACACTGAACTTTTTTTCATGGGGTTTGACCCATCCCGGGAACGAATCCCGATCAGGTTTTTTATGTCTGTATATGAGTCCAGCGCCTCAGTCCATTCGACCGAGTGCTACCACTGAACTACATACGAAAGCGACAAAGATGGAAATCGAACGCGTGCCAAGACAATTTTACTTTGCTCAAATACATTGGCAAGTACGAGACCATCAAAAAACGTTCGTGATATGTTTTCATTAAAAACCTTATACGAGAAGAGCAATTCAGTTGTCCGTTGACACGGTTAATACACATGCGTAAATCTGCGCAACGTATTTACCTCATGTTGATTCAATACCTCGTGTTGTTTTTGCAAAACCCGTATCAGTAGCAACTGCTGGCATAAATTATTCAACTTAAAATTAAACAACGAACTCAGACATTACTTCTTTGTTTTCTCTGCTCTCTCGCGCCGATAAGTGGCAGAAACCGTTGAAGCTGTCAAGGTCGATCCCACACGCACAGACATGTCAAGAAAATTGTAATTACTGACCGGAATTAAACGTAATTTTGCTGATTTTAAAAGTTGATCTTGTCACATAAAGGAGCCTTTGGAACCAGATCACAAAAATTCAACTTTGATCGGTTATATCTGAAGTTTATTCAAGCGTGACCACCATGGAAAAACTGAAAACATTTGAACATGAAGTCATAGGATTGAGAAAGATAATTAAGAACAAACACTTCTATTGAGGTTTCATAAAAATTGAATGTTAATTGTCAAATCGAAGGAGTATAGCGATGTTTATTCGTACGAGTTGAAATTAGAATAATCGCAATCGGGAAATAAGCGAGAGAAATCACGTAGCAAGAAGGAAAAAGGGGAATGACGCATCGTACGGTTCGGTAAAGCTTAATCAAGCATTCAATGGGGAAAACTTTAATTTGTCGCAACAGGACGATATTAAAAGCATCTCAGGGTATTACTATTATCTCGGGTAGGGCGGTGGATTATATTGGTTATGCCTAAGTCAACTTGCACGCGACAAAACGATGTGTAGATGACCTACAGATGACCTCGACTACGTTAGGTTTTCTCGAAAGTCCAGCGGCGCGCAAAAGAAAAGCAGTGAAGTTTGACAGCAGATCCCGCTGTAGTAGATCCCGCTGTAGTTCTTTTTTCAGCTAAATCACTTTGGCCGCATATGGGTACCGATTTATGCAAGAACCACATGAGATATTGAACTAATTAAATGCAGACATTAAATTAAATTGCGCAATTCCAGGCATGAGTAAAACTGTGCAATTTTTCACAAAAACGCTAGTCGATTGTTGTGCCCATAAAAGTTTCGCGGGACTTCGATAACGGCAAGATGACCGAGTGATTTTCAAGTTTTAAATGACAGTTTACCAACAAATTCAAACAAACTTAACATGCTTTGGCTTTAATTTTATTGTAGTAGTTTGACTAAAATTTGGACAGTATTGAAAACACCAAATACATTGTAGAATAGTACATCTCCGTTAATCCGGATTTGATTTGACGAGAAAAAATCCGGATTTGATGTCAAGATTTTTCGCAATGCGTTTCCAATTGTTTTGCCCTGATTTGTTTGTTCAATTTTTTACAATAAAATTATTTTTGACGAATCAGTTACACTACATTTATTTGCACTGGCGCCCAGGCTGTGTGCTTCTACATTCTTTTGAATCGCGTAACTTTTCGTCTGGCAGTTTTCTCTTGGGATTACTACGGAAGGATATTCTCTGTAGCAAAGTTGGCCATAATGCAGGTTTTCGGTCGCTTGCCATCAGTGTACTTGAATTGTTAATAACCGTCACCTGACGTTTTATTTGAGTTCGCTAACTACACCGGAAAAAATTTCTTATTCTACAATTCTAATTAATCCGACAATGTAACAAACGGAATAAACGCGTGGTGTGAAGTTCCCGAGTCCCCCCCTGAATAACGCGTCTTTTTTGCCTGCTGTCAAAAAACACTCACTTTTGAAAATCCACAAATGTTTCTATTGACAATAAAAACAATACA
>QXVZ01025670.1:3503-17779 GCA_008931825.1 Phallusia fumigata
AATCCGTCCAAGAAAGATCTTTCCACAAACCCTTGTAGATTGACTCCGTCCAGCAAATGCGCTGTAAACGTTCGCACGAATCGTTGTTAAAACTATGTCGTTAGTATATTACTTTGGTAAAAATACACGTCTTCATTTAAAAATGCGTACTGAACCTAAGGCACTTTACTTAATTCCATATGACAGGAAAAAACATCCATCGATAACACCTTGTATAATGACATCGTTACAAACACCTGTGTGCTATTTTTTGTCAAATGATTTCACGAATCAATCACCTTTCAGGGCTTCATTGACATAACGTCTTCTGTAGTCGGTGATGATGGTGTTGCCCTCTATAGGTGCATTGGTCCAATCCGGTATACCGCTAGCGGCGACAAAGAGCCTTTTATCCTGACCGTAAGTTTGCGAAATCCACTTGAGAACTTTTCTAAGGCCACTCGGATTTGGTTTTATATCAGGGTCAGGAGTTTGTAACCACGTGATGTCCTGTCTGGTTTCTTCACTGTTGACCTGTGATCGAAAACGTCTGTTTTGCTTACTGATAAAAAAGGACTGCCGGGAAATACTGAATCACCGAGTACACAACGTTGAAACCTTGTAGTTCGCAAAACCACATCCAAAAGCACAATATGAAAACATAACTGCTTTAAACGAACCAGGAAAGTCGTGTAATGATCAACTCCGAAAAAATCATATTTCCCAGTGATGTCTACACCGAAAGTTGGTAGAGAAGTTCCCAGTCGGTCTCTCATCGATTGTGGGTAATCCCCGTATACGAGGGGGTTCGCGAACCAGCCGATTACGTCATTTAGAAAGAGTTCCCTGCTGTCATAATCCTCCTGTATACTTGGGTTGTTTGGTTCTGCCCAGTTGGCAAGAAGAGAGAAACCGACTTGTCCTTGATTTGTTGATCTGTGTGAGTGAAATAAGGTTAATAGAAACGAAAATGCCGTCATGTACACCAGAAAACAAACTAGCAGGCATTGCATTAATTACCTGTAATTTGTGTCATATAGTGTCCACACAGCTGAATGTGCTAGCAACATGTTATGTGCAGCGTCCAATCCCATCTGGGTATGGTTTAGACCCGGAGGCCAAGTGCTTCCCNTTACCTGTAATTTGTGTCATATAGTGTCCACACAGCTGAATGTGCTAGCAACATGTTATGTGCAGCGTCCAATCCCATCTGGGTATGGTTTAGACCCGGAGGCCAAGTGCTTCCCCCATATCCATTTATTACCTGATAAAGCATGTACAAGATGTTTTTTAGGAATGAACACATGAATATATCTAATGAGAAGATTCAAAGCATTGCAACAGGTGGTTTAAGTCAAGTCGAGTATTTTGCTAATATTGAACAATAATTGTGTAAAGTCTGAGTTAAGTCACGTTTTTGCAAAATCATAATTAAAAGAGTCTTTGGTATTAGGAACTACATCATTGGATGATAGGTTTTATTGTGATAACATTGCTATATCTTTGCCATTCTCACCTCTTCGTAAGGAGCGGCTATCGTTATCCATATATCAACCACGGGTGCAAGTAAATTGAAGCAATCCCGCGCATAGTTCTCAAACTCTGCAACGATCCCACTATCAGCCCATCCATTGGCAAACAATCCAGCTGGTAGATCGTGNAGTCTTTGGTATTAGGAACTACATCATTGGGATGATAGGTTTTATTGTGATAACATTGATATATCTTTGCCATGCTCACCTCTTCGTATGGAGCGGCTATCGTTATCCATATATCAACCACGGTTGCAAGTAAATCGAAGCAATCCCGCGCATAGCTCTCAAACTCTGCAACGATCCCACTATCAGCCCATCCATTGGCAAACAATCCAGCTGGTAGATCGTGGTGATAAAGGTCAGTTATCACTTTTATGTTGTTGCGTTTCAGTTCGGTAAAGAAATCCAGGTAATACTGCTTGCCAGTGGCACTCAGGAATCTGAGAATAATAAAATTAACATGTGTTCAACTTAAAAAAAACTCATATTTTTGTACTTCAACATACCTACTCCACGAAATCGACACCCGATAATGCGTCACTCCAAGATAATTTAACAAAGTGACATCATTAGCCCACATCTCATATTGATTGGCGGAAACGTCGGCGTTATCACTTCCAGCATCATGGGTCCACTGATCCCAAATGCTGTCGTTTGCTTTTGCCCAGTAACCGCCCTCGATCTAAAATAAAACAGTTTAAACATGTGCGTTTCTTTCTAAAGATCAAATTTTAGGAAAGGAAAATACTTCCTGGATGAAAGCCACAATCGATCAAGAAGCTGTCGGTGGTCAAAATTAATGTTGAATAAAGGCTTTAATACCAAAGATCATGCATAATGTCAAACACATCATGACAAACCGAATAAGCGGCAGAAGAAACTCCCCACATAAAACCGGGTGGAAATGTTCCGTACAAAATTTTGTCCGCTTCAGGAGTTGGAAAACCGTTTTTGCTCGCCACTCCTTGATAGAAAGTCGCCGAACTTTTTGCAGTTCTCGGCCTAAGACAACGGAATGTTGGTGAAATGTAAAAATAATGTAACGTTTTTAATAGTACAACATAAACTTAATCATGTTTTGTCGCAGTATATTTTATTGAGAGTTGTGTGAAGTTGTCCTTGGGATTTCCAAAACGCTTTGCATTTTAATCAAATTTCGGCCTTTGATATCTAACCTGTCAGGATTGTTGAAGTCAACGTAATGCAAACCGGCTCTTCGTGTAAAACCGTGTTCCCATTCAAAACTGTCCAACAACTGTGCGAAGAAACCCCCAACAGGAACAGACTCGCGATATTTGGCTTTAACAAATTGTTGCATAATTAATTTAAAGTTAAATCGTAGCAATAAATCGTACAGCACCACACACAGTCACAAAACCAATTCTTTTTGTAGCGGGATTGTAACCCACTTCGTTCAATGCGTCCATAGGGTCGTGTGTAACATTAAAAAAGTTGACAGTAGTTTACTGCAGGAATCTCGTTAGAAAATCCGCTTTAGACATGTAAACTCGTGTGTGAAAACAGACATTTCCTTTCAATCACAAAAAAGTAATTGTTATAATTCATTTTACCTTTCAACATTTCATTCAAGTACGACTTGTAATATTCCTTGCGATCCCAATCGTCTATCAGCTGAGTGACGTCATCTGTGGCGAACCCGGGATCGTAAACTACGATGGATGACGTCATGGCAGTTGGTGATGATGACAGCATGACGTAGCGGCCGTGTACGAGATAGAGAAGGCGACGAATCGACCAGGACACTGGGGCCTGGGTGGGGTCAACCCCAATCTGGGGCCAGGTAGGGTCTTTCGACAAAGCTATGTCCTGATAATTAAAAGCGAGAATATGGATTACATTTTGGAATAAGAAGAATCTTGTCGTGAAAAAAATGTTACTGGCTATTAACGCTGTCGCTCTTGCCAAATACAATCTCTAGTCTAATCAGCCTTCGTACAAACTTGCTTGGCATTTTAGCATCGTGTTTTGTCAAGCACAAAACTCGTTATACTTACTATACTTATTATCATTAAAAAGTAACTTGGCCACACAGATGAGTGCCAGGACATTTATATTTATGCAATGACTACATTTTATACGCTGTGTGCTGCTAGTATTTTGTCCAACAAGTTACAAAAAATGTTTTATTCATTTCTGATTTTTGACATATCATTATAATGCCTGTCTAAACTTCGTCCTGCTTATCCCAAACTATGTTCTTCGCCTCTATTACAGGTATATCTCAAGTATAGCAGCAAGGGCTACTAATTTGTTATAAAACCTGATGGGTCCAGTGGTCTTGTGGCAATGTGGCAGAGTTGTCTTGGTATGTGACAAGGTGTGCAGTTCCAGGTATTAAGATGAAGTAATCGGCCGAACCTTGGAAGTAAAACAAATTTATTATCACGCACACAGCAAGCTCGCATCAATTGTACAACACACTGAAAAGGACAAAGTATATCGCCAGCAAATAATTCACTCGTCCTCTATTGTTGCTGGAAAACATATAACCAATTACATTACATCAGAATACGGAATTTTGTACAGGTGAAATACGACGGTTTATAATGATGACAACTCCTTGAAAATGGTTTTGTTTTTACCTTTTATTAGATTTATTTCATCTGGTGAAAGCGTTGGCAGGGTGCTGGCTTCCGGAGCTAATTTGGCCGCTACTTGATCTTTCATAATCTGCGGGAAATCGCCGTTTAAGAAGATCGGGTTTGCGAAAAATCCGAGGCGAAACTCTGCAGCTCGAATCGCCGCCTCGACATCTTGCTGCGACCCGGCGTTTGCGGGTTCATACCAGTCGGATGAGAGGGCGATTGAAACCTAAAAAGCCGATTACTAATGTTAAAACCTTGCATGAAATTATTGAGTATGATCTGGTGGTCTTGAGTCCCGTAATAATAACAAACTTACCCTTCCAGCTTGTGATGCACGATGTTGGTTGTTGTAAATCTGCCACGCTGAGGCATGCGCCAGTAACAAGTTCTTTCCACTTATGTATGTGTCGCTTGCAGGTGAATCGAAACCTTATGAGAGTTAACTTAACATTTTCATCTTTTTGAAACCTTTGTTTTTACCACATGTCTTAACGCATTTTATTCATAACTATTTTTCATCAATAGGGGGAATTTACCTGGAGGGTGTTTCCCGCAACCATACCCCTTCCAGGCTACTGTGTAGGGGTCGTAAATCGTCACCCAGTCCTTGACGCGATCGCCAAATGTACCGAAACAGAAGTCGGCGTATAACTCGAACCAGCTTCGGGATTTCGAGTTGAGCCAACCTGAAAATAAGTGTGGTATTTTGTTTTAAAGTTCCACTTCTGCAACGACTACATAAGGCCTTACGCAAAATATTTCGACGTTTTTATGTAACTTGGGCTGCATTTTATTTTTAAACATTAAATCCTCCACGCTGCTATTTCTAAGCATAGAGTTTTGTCTTCAAACCCGACCCACCTCCGAGTTCATCCAACGCCAGAGGCAAGTCAAAATGGTACAACGTCACAACCGGGGTAATCCCCCTAGCAAGAAGTTCATTGATGACGTCATTGTAATGATCGACCGCCATTTGATTTGCTTGTTCCTTACCATCGGGATTACCTCCAGGAAAGATGCGTGACCACGACAACGAAAATCGGTAGTTGGGAGCACCGAGACCTGCTAGAAGCTGGAAAAAATGTCTACATTGTAATGCGTTGGTTGCTCTATATATTGTTTATTTATGTTTGCCTGTGTTTTTGTGTAATTTTTTGTGTTGGTGATTGAGTTTTGCTTTTACATTTTATGCGCAATGTAAATTCAAAGTAGTAGCAAATGGCCTTTTAGCTGATGGTTTACCTGTGCGTCGTAAGGAGCTTTGAAATATGAATCTGTTGCCACGTTTCCAGTCGACAAGCTTGAGTTGTCATCAACAATGCTTTCTTGTACGTGATTCATTTGCATGAATTTCGACACTGGAATCTTTCCTGGTGTTTGGGCGAATTTATCCCAGACACTCAGACCTGAAAAAATGAAAATATCCAAGATGCCAGGGCTTTTTTAAAGCAAAATGTCTCTGGTGTTAACTTTATGTAAAACAACCAGTGTTCTTGCGTATTCTAGTTTGCTACAAATAAGTATTAAACCGGTTGTTTTACCTTTTCCGTATTTCTTCCATGCTCCTTCGGTCTGATAAGCAGAAGATCCAGCTCCCCAGAGAAACTCGTCATCAAATGTTCCCTCAATAATGTCGTTTGTGTCAATGTCGTTTCTGTTGCAAGATACTGACATGTGAAACAGTTTATTTCGTAGTGCTTCGATGTTATTAACGCACAATCAAGACTAAAGAAGGTGTATTATAATGATTTTACATCTGATCGATTATCACGTCATATCCCAACGTCACAACTTATACACCGTGACTCTACTTAAAACAATAACATCATGGTCTACATCATTTGATTCATGGCGTCACAAAAGTCGAAAGCACCAAATAATGTCACACGTGAACTTCATACTTTTTAGGGTACGACTTACCTTGACCAGAAATATTCCCAAGGTTGCGTTTCATTGCGAAATCCAGGGTTGGAATCTAAAAACGTATCTTGTAAGGTGGGATTCTGTGCTTGGCATTATGCATTTAACACGTGACCCCAACGAAAGAGTCTGTCTTCAGTGCGTTTCCCTTCTTTGTTTATCACATAAATGGTACCAACACGACTTAGTCGAAACCAGCTTAAACGACTGATGTAACCGCTTTCCGTTGTAGATAACGCCACATGTGTTTAAATTACTTTACCACAGTAACCAGTGCAACCCACTAAGCGTTTCTTATCAGATACATGACATATCACTGCACGCCAGGCCCGCAGAGACGCAATATCATATGAGAGAGGGTCTGTTCCCAGCAAGGTGTGGTCTAGACTGCGATAGGATCGGAGTTTACGTTAGTACCCTGTCAGACGTGGCCCAAAATAACTTGAGCTTTTATATACTCGGCGATTTCTCTCACAAAAACGTGATTTACAGACGAACCTGCATGGACCTAATTCGCTGCTCCTAAGCCATCCACTATAAATGTAATGCAAATCCAACAAATGAGGCATTTATGCTTTATACCACTCTATACGCTAGTGTCATGAGCGACAGTTAATACACCGTTATATATGAGCACGCTGTGATTTTGGGCCAGCATTAAGGCTCGGGGCATATCCAAGAATTGCATATGCGATCGCAATTCATTCATAACCGCATTTTTAAGGCTACAAAACCTGTCCGTTTGCTTTGCGTTTTTTTAGCGGAGACGCGTAGTTTTGGATTAATTAAAACTCGTTGCCGCTACATCTTCTAGCGAAAGATAATCTACATGCTAAAAAGCGTGGTAGGAATTTTTTGTTTTAGGTTAATATGTTATAATTTAAAATATGCTGCAAATTCATTGTCATGATAATTAAATGCGGTCATAGGCAATATTTTACTCAAGTGGAAAATAGCACGTTGTGTATATGATGTCAAGTGAATTCGATCTCAACTTACCTACAACAGTTGCACCACTGAAAATCGCCACCAGCAACAAAGTCAGACCACATTTCAAACCCGATCTACCACCAGCCAACATATTCGCTGGTAGAAAATCCTGCAAAGATCGATGAGGCAGTAACTGTTAAAAAATTTTACCATGGTACCGTATTAAAAAGAGGGTAATACAAATAAATGCACTCGATGGATTGACAATTTGGAAGTGGATTGAAATTTATTTTTGGAATGATTACGAACAAATTATGCAGACTGCCCCATAGAATCGTAAACGCAACCCAAAATGACATTATAAACAGAATTTGAACTCTAAACACAAACGACATGACGTCATGTTTGCAAACACTTGATGATGAATAATCTACATAATAGGCGTTTGATGAACCGCAGTCGGTTTAGAATGATATTAAAAATCAGTTAATTGCGTTTCATTTAAACGCATTCGTTTTGTATCCGTTTTAGATGTACTAATTCCACACCATTTTCTTTTACATGTGAGTTAAGTGCTCCGGTTTACAAATATTTTAACTCAATTGAAATTGTGCATTGATTTGTAAAATAACTGCATCAGTTATTTTACTCCAGCTAGTCTTAACTCTACTTGTTAAAGTAAGTTGATTCCGGATCCTGGAGACAAAACGTTTGCTGTGCAAAACATAATATCATTATTTTTACAGATAATGAAACTTAGAAGCGTTTTTTAAGGAAAGAAATATTGTCACTAATTTAAGATCAGCGTATGCTTCGCCGATCTGGTATATCTGTAACGACAAACACGTGACTGCGAGAGGTTGCATTATGTGCAAGGAATGCGACTTTATTTTGCGCGGTGGGGTGCAGTGACTAGCTTCGTCCTGGTGAAACGACCTTCTGTGCTATATTCTTTAAAGACAAAACTTGCCATTATCTTCTAGGTATATAACAGAAAAAAGTTAAATTTTTAAAATGCTTTAAACACTGTATAAACTCCTTTCGTAACAATGTGCATACTTTATGTCTGATGTGGATAGTCGCATGTACCAGCAAAAGGCATAAAAGCTAGGCAGCAAACTGACTAACGCGATTATTCGGTCTTCTCCTTCCTGTGAGTATACAAAATCATCTGCGGGCCTCCTGCTTTTCAGCTATTAAACGTGAACTGTTCTAATTTTAAGCGGAAAATAATTCTAACACTGGCTTCCAGATATTTTTCGACACTACTTGGTTTGCCCGTTTGGCCATTTATGTGTCTGACAGATAACGAGTGTAATACCCTCGTCTTCGAATCTACTGTTTATAGAGCTGTGGTCGGTTGGCGAGTAGCTGAAAGCGATGTTTGCCGAAGCTGGTTTACAGTTGTATAAAGGTCGAATGGTCAGATGCGCTTGCCACATATACATACATACATTGCAAAGGGATCGAAGGACGCTGAAGGACAGATTAAAATACTTTTTCTAGTTTTTATTGAGTTGTTTTGCGAATGCTTCACAAACATTATTCCTAAGGTGCCATTGGCACATTTTTTTATCATCTCTCTAAGGCGGATCAAATAGTGCCCTTGGCTAACAAAAAGCGCCACCTCTCCATAAGTCTTTCAAATACCAAACCTGCCCTTAGTTAACTTAACATGAAGTTTTTTTCTTTTTTAAAATTCATTTCAGCATTTTGCCGTCGGCGCTCAAACCCGTGCAACTGCATGCCGCTTTGTCACGTTCGCACCTTTTTGATATTACCCATCTTATCAAGGATCGCAGAAAATATGTCCCTAGGCACGCAGACTTGAGCAAATTGCATGAGCCAGTGCAAATTAACTTTTTTTTAAAGCCTGAAAGCATGTTTGAAAAGCCTAAAAGTTAAGTGGCACTTTTTGGGCGGTTACAAACAATTTTCAAGTGAACTTTTTACGTTGTTTGGTCAATTCCGCGGCAGAATGAGCTGGTAGCATTGCAGCTTGTCGGCTAACGTGCTGATTATCATGGTCACGGGTGCTTTCCACGCGCCACATTGCCCTTTTACAGTACACAAGAAACAGAACGCCGTGCCCTCCGTCTCAAACATAAATCGTTGGGTTCAATCCCGGTCGCCAAGTTCGTCACGAAAACTCTGCATGAAAAAAGTGTTGCTCTATGGTCCTTGATTCTGCAGGCGTTGTTAAGTATACAACTTTGGACGGTAAACCGTGACACATGCATGAAATCGCGTAAACATGTAAAAGCCTCTCCTTAAGTTTAATCAATTGTTTGAGATAACACGACCTATTTGGAGAGGTCTAACCCACTTAAAACACTTTTTTAGGAGCTTTATTATAGTTGCCAGCCGAAAGTTAGCTCACGAGCCTGTACTCGGAATGCAAAGTGCAACACGGGCTACGATTAAGGTTTTGGCCTTTGTAATACGATTCACAACTTTCTTTAACATCAAATCTGGTTTTGTAATTTTTGCTGTGTGGTTCGCACTCCCTTCGTTAAGAAATATCTTAAGCAACTTGCGCCACCTTGTGTTTTGCTCGTTACCGGGCAAAGACGCCTCGACGCCTCAGGCAATTTCCCAACACCGCTTGTGATTAGGAAACGTCGTTTTCGTTTTTTGTTGCTTGATTTGACCAAAAGCAGTACGTTCAGCACAGGTTGGGTTGCATATTTTTTTGTATTTGAATTCAATCGTGCATAGGGTGGCGGAATCAATCTTAGAAGTAAGAGTAGATTTTCAGTGACAATGCGTGCGCTTAAGACATATTTATGAAAGCTAGAACCAATAGTTAGGAGTAATTTAGGTTTTGATGTTAACGTTTAGCCATTAGGTTTTAAGGAGTGTATGGGATTACACAACATTGTGAAAGATGTTTCCGCGTTTTTTCCCTACACTTTCTTATTTTTCCTATAATGTCCTATTGCATCTAATTTTATTTGCATTGTCACTTGGTCACATTTGCCATCGTTGAACGGTTTCGTAAAACATATGAGTGGTGTACAGTACAAAGTAGAACACAAAATACTGTTAATGTGTAAAAGACCAACCAACATGTAGAAGACATTTTAACCCACATTGAGGTTGTTTTTTTTTACAAAATCACTGTAACATTCAATTAGACACGGGCCATCACTTCCGAAAATTGGCACGTTTATACAATAGGGGTCTTCTGTGGAATTTCGTCGAGCGCAAGTTTCACCTATAGGCGTTTGGTTTATTTACTGGCCAAGTTCCAATGAGATATTTTGAGTTTATATCAGCGTTATTTGCTTGGTAAAGGTTTATTGATGAAATGTTCACAGGTTTTAAAAAAAGTAAGTTTACAAAGCTTTTTGTTGCGACGTTGGAGGACAATGATTGTTGATTGGAAATCTTACAACAGCAAGTAAGTTGTGTTTATCAATGTTTGACTGAATTTTTCATGATCTGGTATAGTCCAACATCACAAACTTGTTTGACCTACAAGTTAATTCCACTAGTGACAGTCAAGCTTATTGTGTTTATTGCTCAATAGATGCAGTCGTCACGAAAGTTCATCGCCATTGTGACGCTCATCATTACGTCACAAGTAGCCCGAATGATTCTGGAATCCTATTACGCAGATCAAATTGACGTTGATGACGTCACGATTATTGAACGAACTTTAAGTGGAGTTTCAGAATCGTTAATAGCCGACCAGTACGTGGTACGTCACTTCTACAAATCGGAGGGATTCCCCATATATGACGTAAAACCAAATGACATCACACTGGTGCTTCACGGTTCAGTGGACAAGCTGTACAAACTAATCGAAATCGCCGAAGTCTGGGATGGACCTGTGTCAGTGTCCGTACTTGCACCCGGTAGTGACGCAGCATTTGTTGATGACGCAATTGATGGCGTCAGGCTTTGCTGGAACCGATTACGCCACACTACGTCATTTCATCTGGTATTTCCAACCAAGTCTCCGCCAAATATGACGTCAATTGGAAGTTTTGTGTATTTGTCGTGTAAAGACGTCATCAGGAGATTACGTATTCGCAAACCTCGAAGTGCAACGTCATATCCGCACAACGTCATGCGCAACGTCGCACGACGCGGAGTTTTGACCAATCACGTGCTACACGTAGATGCTGACGTCACACCTTCCAAGGGTTTACGTCAGAGATTTGTGCAGTTTGCAAAGAGAAACTCCCTGCATGAAGGTCTAAGGTAAAAAATAGTTCATTTGCTTTTGATTTTATGAAATCTCCAATTCTGACGTTTTAGGTCGTCACGTGATGTCTATATACTTCCGGTTTTTGAGGTGCGACGTACGTCATATCCGGTGCGGACCAAGCGAGATCTGCTGACAGTGCTGGAAGACAAAAACGCGCGCGTTTTAATGCAAGTATGTCATAATATACGGCCCAAGTGTTTTTTTTTGCTTGGATTTCATCCAATTTTTTAGCCAGATGTTATGGTCAAAATCACAACTGAAACACAAAAAGGGCCACATCCATAAAAAAAATTTCGCGGGCCGCTTGCTAGCGCAGTTATAAAGTTTGTATAAAGTGATCGTCGAAATGTCAGACAATAACGAACATTTCGTTAGTTAGGCTATACCAGCAATTCTGAAAAGTGAAATCACTTGGTACCGCGCTTATTTATAACAAAAGTAATAAAAATTTTTTACACTACGTGTCGAAGGAATGCCCTCAGACGTATTTTATTGCAATGTAAAAAAATTTAAAACATCTTGTGCCAGTAGCCTACATAACCAGCTTTTGTGGGCCGTATGTTGCGCAGACCTGGTCAAGAACCTTCGGTCTCGTTTGGAGATATATTTCAGTTATCCTTTTTGTTCCGAATTTTGTGTCTCTACTAAGGTCCAAAAGTTCCTGCAAATTCGATGTTTTTGCCAAAACACAGGAAACTTGTCCACAATGTCACAAAGCAACAGACAGCGATCGCTGGCTGCGTTCGATCACATTTTCACCAGCGGATGAAATGAGCGTTTCCTACAACGTCCAGTACACCAAGGGTTGGGAACCGTACTTTATCGCTTCCCGGTATTCCCCGCTGTATGACGTCAATTTCACATCGTACGGGCAAGATCGTCTTTCACACGTAAGCATCATAACTGTGTTTTCCACCTGCGAGATATACATTTGGACAGGCCTAAGGAACGGTACATGCAAAAAAGAAGTAGCCTATTTATGGAACCTAATTTTGAAAGATATTTTAAGCTATCTTTGTTACAATTTAAAAACAGTAACCAACCAGGGGAAAGTCATGATCAGCATTACCAACACAAATCGTTTATGACATGTTTAGATGTGTAAGCTGCAAGCGCAAGGTTATAGATTCAACGTTTTGAACGATGACTTTCTTGTGTACGACGGATACAGAAGTAAAGCAAAAATGACAAATGGAGAGAAACGGCGGAAAGACGAATCTCGAAGGTTCCATGAAGTATTCGTGGCAAATCTACAACGATTCGGTTATACCAACGAAATTTACAGCAAATGTTGAATTTGTTTGGTTCTCCAAAATTCAAATATAATTTCAACTAATTGGCAGTTTCATAGAAATTTTAAACCATTATCAAAATTTGTTCTGAAACTCTTGTCTAAAACTTTCCCTAACGACATAAACACGAAACAAATCGCGGTATTAAGGGAATCTCCTTCGACTATCTTTGAGACCTTAATGGCTGTTTTTAACTCCTTTTTTTCTACTTTTGGGATTGTAAGCAAACTCTTTTTAGAATTTTCGGTTTTAAGCGCCGACCCTTTGTCTGTTTATCGCGAATTGACTTTTTGGCTCAACATATTTTCAGCTCGTGAAGACACAAATTTTATTCACTGTGTGTTTTTGATGACTAACTTTCCATGCAAGTCTTCAATCTATATGCATGTGTGAAAAATAAACACGAAATAAAGTATTTTACCGACTTTTTCTACGTCATTGTTAGCAAGGTTATACTATGTGCATCATCTGACAAAAAAACCAATTGAATTGTCCTTATTTCATTTTTAAAGTCCACGTTTTCCATCACACTTTCTCCCCACCCCTTTCGGAAAGACAGATCGTGCAATATCCTATCTCGTGCGTTGGTTCAGTTTCTTCTGGTAATACGTAAGTCGGTAAAACGTACGAGAGGCAAAGTGAAGTTTCGCAGGGTGCTTAGCGTATACGTTGAACAGGCAGCTTTATCAAAATATATATTGACAAATCTATACGAGTTTGTCTTTCATTTAACAAAACACTTTTCATGCCCGACAAATTGCAGGACGTCATTCTAAGAAACATTACATTCTCTCACACGATATCTGATCATGGAATCTGTCTTGAGAAACAAGAAAAAACAACGATTTTCATCAATCTTCCAACAAACAAAAGTCCACCTGCACTGCAGGGGCCGAATCAAGCCATTTGGGGCTCGGAGCAAACGCCAAGACTATACGAAAGTTCTCAAAGCCCAGAAGATTTGTCCCCATGTTTCAGCACTGTTACTTTGATTGACTGGCAGCTCCAAACTCATTTGCTTTCGTTGATCACTGAAGGTTACAAACTTCTAAGGTTAGCGTCTTTTAACGGTTGTTTGCAACTTTTTGGCGAGCGGCTACGCCAAGTGGTTAGCGCGACCGCCTGTTCGCATAGTTGTGGGTCCCGTTTTGGTCTTTTGTGCTTCCCTGAGCAAAAACTTTGGAATCGGATGGGTTGCCTTAATTGGAAGTCATCAACTTCAAATTAAATCAAAAGTAATCAAAAATCAAGTAAAAAATGATCCAACGATACTGCAATGTCACAGATGTCAAATTTTCTGCCATCAGGTAGCTCGACAGTGCACTCAGGCGTTTTTGCAAAACTAACTTTTCCGTCAATCGTTCTGTTCCGAACACAATTTTATTGCAATTTTTTGTGGACCCGGGTTTCTAAATCAAGTGATTTTTATTCTTTTTATCCTGCCACATGGTGGCGCGAGTCAATATGTTTTTGTGACGTTTGAACTCCACCATGAAGTAATTTTCCCCTAAAAATGAGACAGGATTTCGAACCACAACCTTGCGAGCACTAGACAGTCGCACTGACCACTCGACCACTTATTAGACGTTTACAACTATTCATCCCGTTCACATTTCATGCAAAGAAGATACCGTTGTGCTTCAGTGTTTTTTCCCGACAAGTTCGAAAAATGCCCTTTTAGACTGTAATACTGCGATTTAAAATTCTACAAGCCTAAGTAACAAAATGCAGGGGTAATCTACCGGAAACAGACCACTTATTTTCTACCATTCGTACAAAGCAAGTCGGCACACAGCAT
>QXVZ01025673.1:0-10361 GCA_008931825.1 Phallusia fumigata
AAAATAAATAAATTGCCCAGACCAAATAACTTTATTTTTTTTCGTTCCATTCCAGTATGAAACACTGGTTACAAGTAAGTACTAGCAAGTGTTGAGTATTGAAAACAGGGTCATTAGTCCCGTACTTTACTTCTTACTTGATTTGTACATTTCTTAAACTTTTGCTTTCTAGAATATTTATGACCAGGTTGTCAGTAAATTTAAATAGTTATGGCCAATTATAATTTAAAATGATATATTGTGTTAAAAATGGTTGGCACATACTAAAAATTTGTGAATAAGTTTTTTAACTGAAAAACATTTTGTAGTTTTTGGAACTTAGGCAAAGTTTACAACCTGTTTTGTCCTATCCTTTTTGCGAAAACTGTCAACTGGATAAAATTTAAATGTAGTCATAGCCAGTAGTGGAAATACATTTTTGTGGGTTTTTTTGAGATCCATTGTAAATGCCATACCTTGTCCTACCTTATTTGTGCTCTTTTGTGCAGGACATGTTCGGGTGCTCGACTGAACAGCAACAGAAAGTCAACACAGTATCAAAAACACAAGAAGCGACATCGGAATTTATCAAACCACCGCAACCTAAGAAAAAATCACAGCCCAAGAAGAAAAAGTCTGATCCCAAATCAACGAAAACAAAACCCAACAACCCAAGTGTAAGCAAAGCGAACAAAGCTAATGATGGTTCACGATATTGTTCAAGATTTTCTACAGTCCCATTAATTACATCGCAACTGCATAAGATGTCCCAGATCCAATCTGACACGAAAACTCCTCTTCCCACTATTACTGACAAGGAAGAACTCATATTGAACTATGAGACTGGACAATGGGAGGTTGTTGCTAAAAATCCATCTGAGGTAATCCATGACATCCCAGTAGTATTAAAACCAGAAGAACAAACCTTGGGTAATTTTGTGTCACTTGCTGAAATGGATGAGCAAGACACAAGCAGCAGCAACCCTACTGTCACTTGTAAACCTGATTCTAAAACTTCACCTGTCAACGTTCCCATAAAGTTAGAAGGCAGGGATCGGAAACGAAGTCTGGATCCTTCTTTGCATGCTGACCTCGAACATGAGTATGTTGTGGAAACTACAGATTTACAGTCTAATTCGCTAAAACTGAAATTGACCCTAAAGAAAAAAGGTGGTAAACAGGGAACATCTGTATGTAGTGACACAGTACCTGCTCTTGTTAGGGGAAAAGGTAAACCATCTTCCTTTGAAGCAATTGTAAAACAAGACTTCAATAAGTCCTTTAAAAAGCCCAGCAAAGCCACTAAAAGGCGAAAACTTTCAAAAGTGTATGTACTTGACACCAGCATTAGTGAGAATTTCATTGAAGTGCCCAACCAGCCTGTTGGAGCCAATCTTTTGCTGCCTGTTGTTTACAGTCCAATAAAACCTGAAGCATTTCAAAAGGCAGTCTTTCATCCTATTGAACATTATGGACTGGTAAGGAATTTATGTGCAGTTCGTGCTGCTAATATTTTCTTGTCAACTAAGCTACCACAACAACCACTCTCAGAAAATG
Source organism: Phallusia fumigata (assembly GCA_008931825.1). Classification (NCBI taxonomy): domain Eukaryota; kingdom Metazoa; phylum Chordata; class Ascidiacea; order Phlebobranchia; family Ascidiidae; genus Phallusia; species Phallusia fumigata. The sequence continues at coordinate 1,537 of QXVZ01025673.1, forward strand.
ATGTTTCACTTGCTTTAGCAGCATTAGACCAGAATAAGGCAGTTGTAACTGCACCAACATCTGGAAGCAACAAGCCTACATCTGGTAATAATGTAGCACCACAAGAAACAACTCGCACAACTAGTGTTAAGAATGTCACACATTCTGTGAGCAAAACAACATCACATGCTGAAACTCAGTTGATTCGTGACGGATATGACATGAAGGATTCTGCCAGTGAAAAAAGTGACACTGTTTTTGTAGCAACTCCTGCTCCCCCATCCAAAGATGATATCGCAAAGTCGTTAACATCTCTGCCTTCTGAGGACAGCCTAGATCCTTTTTACAGTGATGCAAGTGATATACAACCTACTACTACTAGGTTAGCTTGATGTTTTCGTGTTTTATTTCATCAAATCTGTGCAATGTGTTTTTAAACTGTTCTTATTGTCTGCACTTGTAGACTCTTTGCAACGCTCCCCTCGTATGTGAAAATTCCCAAGCTAAAGTCCTTGATGAAAGACATGCCTGAATTTGAAACACATCAAAGTTCTGGTTTACATCACTGGAGGTTGGTTCTCGCTGGCAAGGTGTTTGCCTCGGACATGGACAAGTCTATTTCAGTGGTAACAAAAGCACAGTCAATTCTTCAAGAACACCAAATTATGGATGTTAATCTGCAAGACCCCATGGATGTAATTTCAAACATACCTAAGTTCCCATTCCTGGTACAAGCACTTGGTGATGATGACAATGCAACTACTATTGTTGAACCTGCTTGTCAACCTCCAACTTATGCGGAAGTGGAGGAATGGCTGAACGCTAGGTCGAGTAAAAGCAGTAATCAAAACCAGGAACATAATAAAATGGAGGTGAAATCGCTTGAAAAGATATCTTCACATGGAGAAAGCGTGGTACTGCCCTTAAACTTTTGCAATGAAACTCCGAAACTGCAAGGTACCTCCTCAGGGTACTCCTCTGTTTTGAAACCTAGAAAAGTCAGCTTTGATTTGTGTGATACAAAAATTAGTGAGGATGACAGTATGATGATTGAAGAGTACCCATCTTTTGACAAAAACTCATCAGAAACCATTCCCCCAAACCAAATGGTGGAGCAGGCATCGTTATCCCAAGACTCAGATGACAGTTTGTTGTTAAGAGTATCATCTGAATCTGAATCAATGCTATCTTTTAGTAGTCCTGAAAATGATGAAGCGAAATCCAAAGCGTCATCTGCTAGTGCTATTGCCACGTTGGTTGGTACATCCAATAAAGAACCAGATGACATACCTCTTACCCCCTTGTTATCCGGACAATTTACAACTCAACCATGTGGCAGCCCTTGCGCTGTTGCCGAAAAGACAATGACAAGTCAATTGCAAAGTACTCCCTTGTCTGGCGTGCCTCGCAGATTGAAAAAACAAGCATTGGAATACACACCTATTGCTCATGCAGCTGAAGATACACTGACCCCACCAAACAACATGAGGAATGCTGGCAATGTTGTTGATGACAGGCACTCGCCAAGCCTAAAGCATGGCACATTGCCTTCGCTGCATACACCCAACATCGGGACTTCACCGTATAGGTCAGATATTGTTGGTCCAACTTTGAACAACAGTTATGGTTTTCGTGCTGCGCAGCTTGATCTTGGAGAAGCCAAAGCTCTCCACGAAAGGCAACATTTAACCGTAGTTAGCATGGAGTTACATGTTCATACAAGATTGGAGTTAAAACCCGATCCTGAGTTAGACTCGATTCGGGCGATATTTTATGCCATACAAATCGACAATGTGGCAAGTTTTGAGACTGGCGCATTCCTCGTATGCTCAAGCGAGTCGGATTTGGAAAAATGTAAGATGCTCACGCAGTCTGGTGTGACCAACTTGCATGTTGACTACGTCGCAGACGAAATGGAGTTATTCGCCGCGTTTGCGTGTATGATAACCCGCCTGGACCCGGATATTCTTATCGGTTATGAAGTACAAATGCTGTCATGGGGGTATCTTCTTGACAGGGCCAGTCACTTGGGCGTGGATATGTGCCGCGGACTGTCCCGTGTTCCCGGTGACGAAACTCACAACCGACACACCGCTGAAGCGGACGTGTTCGGTGCCGACAATGCTTCCGAAATTCACATTGTCGGGAGGATAGTGCTTAACTTATGGCGGCTTATGCGCACCGAAGTAGCACTCTGTGATTACTCCTTCGAGAGCATCACGTTTCATCTGCTTCACGAGCGCCACCCAGCGTTCTCGCATCGGACTCTCACAGCATGGTTTGACGCTCCGCAAAGATTTGGCAAAGCGCCACCCAAAATGTCGAATTCCCGGCACCGGGCTGTGGATTATTACATGTGCAGAGTCATGGGTAACCTGAAGTTGATCAGCCAACAAGACTTGATCGGCAGAACCTCCGAGTTGGCTCGTGTCTTTGGGATCCAGTTTTACGAAGTGCTGACGCGTGGATCTCAGTTTCGGGTAAGTGACTGTATTTGGAAATATAAAAGTACCTTTAAGGTGGGGCGATTTATTGCTGTTTTATAAACAGCAGTTCCGCTTTGTATTATCCATGCTTACATTTGGTGCATTAACGTCAAGGGAACAGTAGAAAAAAAAGGTGAAATACGAAAATGATGCAATTTCCAAGTGATCATACTGCACTTAAAGAATCCATGTCGTAGTCAATCATCCAAAAACGGGAACAGGCGCGAGTCACCAAACCCATTTGCCGAATTGACTTGTTAATTATAAACACGTAAATACCGAAAATCTATCACGTGGATAAACCCTTTAGCGATCTTTACAGTTTACCCCTGACTTAATCAGGCGTATGGCATCTGTTTAAAAGCAGCGAAGCTGATCTGCAAAACGGCATACTTTTTTGTATCTATGTAAAGTATATACATCACTGTGTAAATCAAGGACGATAATAACATGTAGTGTCCATTGTTTCTGTCATAACGTCTTGTTTAGGCCTGCTGTACATGCATGCCACGTATGTCTGAGTACGGCTCTAATGGCAGATCCAAACTAAAATATGCTTTTGTTTAATTTGTAGAAACTTAACCGTCAGAAAGCTTTTGTATAAATGATGCACGGATAATGACAGCAGCGATTGTTGCAACATTTTTATTACTTTTTGGCAGTTGTGTTTCGAATTAAGCTACTCTTTAAGCTCGTGTCTTGTGTCCCTATGTTTAAGTTATAGTTGACAACTACTTGTAGCTTACGCCCTTCTCTCTCCTCAGGTCGAAAGCATGATGTTGCGGCTTGCCCATGCTCTTAACTATGTAGCTGTGAGCCCTACCGTCACACAGAGGGCCGGATCGAAAGCCCCTGAATGTATTCCACTGGTTATGGAGCCACAGTCGCGGTTTTATTCGGAACCGGTGATCGTGGTCGACTTTCAGAGTCTCTATCCATCCGTGGTGATTGCACACAATTACTGCTACTCTACATGCCTGGGACGCGTCCAGCATTTGGGAAAGTATGTTTGGTTGGGATTGCATTTTATCTAACCGTATGTTTAATGCATTTATATCTCTTCTTGGTGATAAACCCCCTGACCAACATGTAATAAGCCGTCAAGATGTCTGCTATATTGCGGTTTAGGTGGAATGTTTGTTTTTACGTTTTTTAAAGTAGTTAACTTTAGTTTGGTTTATCTCATTGATTTCCACAAGACGAGTTGGAGCAAAGTCCCTCAGTTTCCTAGTTAAAAAAAATACGGAAGGCTGGTATGCGATTTGAGCCACGAACCTCACAAAACCAAAAGTGGTAACAAGACTGCCAAACTTAATTAGAACAAGACTTGTTTGGAAGCTGTTGAATACGTTCGCCCAGCTGTTTGCATGCTTCTTAAATCGAAAAAGGCACCTTTTCACAACCGAATTCCCTGTAGTCAACAACATTTAACCATTTTTGTTGTCTTCAGGTCCGGAAAGTTCATTTTTGGTTGCTCTTCATTGAGCATTCCACCTCGAATATTGCGCAATCTTCTTCAGAATGATGCAATCACAATTGCGCCGAACGGCGTGGCATATGTGAAGAAATCGGTTCGGTGCGGAGTTCTACCCACTATGTTGGATGAAATTCTCACCACTCGGATTATGGTAAAAAACTCGATGAAGAAGTGTGGTGATAGCGCCACCAAGCGGATGTTGGACCACCGTCAGCTTGGATTGAAACTGATCGCTAACGTCACATACGGCTACACGTCTGCGAATTTTTCCGGACGAATGCCTTGTGTAGAGGTAAATTGCTTTATTGTTCATTAGGCAATCAAGTCTTTTGAATAAGCATAGCAAATTGTGTAATGGCTTTGTGTTTACTTTCTAAAAATGCAGTCCTCTTTAACCTTTTTGGCGCCATGAAACCAGTAGTTGGCAACCCCTATTCAAAAAAAAATAACTAATCTACACATAACGCACGAAAAGAAAAACATGTTTTTTCCTTCTCGTTTGAATTCCTGAATCAAACCTCGAGGAAACCCTTTGTAACGCTTAGTGGTGACGGAATGCCTGTGGGTATTATCCTAAACATCAGGATTCCGCGGAACCCCTGTTAAGTATCTCTATGATAGGTGCTGTCGTTTCAACAACTAAGTCAGTACATTACTTTAAAAATCAGAACACTGCAGTTTAGATTGCTTCGTGTTGTTTCGTAGATCGCCGATAGCATCGTGCACAAAGCTCGCGAGACGCTAGAGCGCGCTATTGAGCTTGTGCATAGCAACCATGATCGGTGGGAGGCTCGTGTGGTGTACGGTGATACCGACAGCATGTTTATTGCACTAAAACCGGGCACGAGCAAACAACGAGCTTTCGAAGTCGGCCGCGAGATTATNTGGAGTTATTCGCCGCGTTTGCGTGTATGATAACCCGCCTGGACCCGGATATTCTTATCGGTTATGAAGTACAAATGCTGTCATGGGGGTATCTTCTTGACAGGGCCAGTCACTTGGGCGTGGATATGTGCCGCGGACTGTCCCGTGTTCCCGGTGACGAAACTCACAACCGACACACCGCTGAAGCGGACGTGTTCGGTGCCGACAATGCTTCCGAAATTCACATTGTCGGGAGGATAGTGCTTAACTTATGGCGGCTTATGCGCACCGAAGTAGCACTCTGTGATTACTCCTTCGAGAGCATCACGTTTCATCTGCTTCACGAGCGCCACCCAGCGTTCTCGCATCGGACTCTCACAGCATGGTTTGACGCTCCGCAAAGGTTCGGCAAAGCGCCACCCAAAATGTCGAATTCCCGGCACCGGGCTGTGGATTATTACATGTGCAGAGTCATGGGTAACCTGAAGTTGATCAGCCAACAAGACTTGATCGGCAGAACTTCCGAGTTGGCCCGTGTCTTTGGGATCCAGTTTTACGAAGTGCTGACGCGTGGATCACAGTTTCGGGTGAGTGACTGTATTTGGAAATATAAAAGTACCTTAAAGGTGGGCGATTTATTGCTGTTTTATAAACAGCAGTTCCGCTTTGTATTATCCATGCTTACATTTGGTGCATTAACGTCAAGGGAACAGTAGAAAAAAAAGGTAAAATATGAAAATGATGCAATTTCCAAGTGATCATACTGCACTTAAAGAATCCATGTCGTAGGCAATCATCCAAAATCGGAAACAGGCGCGAGTCACCAAACCCAATTGACGAATTGACTTGTTAATTATAAACACGTAAATGCCGAAAATCTATCACGTGGATAAACCCTTTAGCGATCTTTACAGTTTACCCCTGACTTAATCAGGCGTATGGCATCTGTTTAAAAGCAGCGAAGCTGATCTGCAAAACGGCATACTTTTTTGTATGTGTGTAAAGTTTGTACATCACTGTGTAAATCAAGGACGATAATAACATGTAGTGTCCATTGTTTCTGTCATAACGTCTTGTTTAGGCCTGCTGTACGTGCATGCCACGTACGTCTGAGTACGGCTCTAATGGCAGATCCNTGCCACGTACGTCTGAGTAGGGCTCTAATGGCAGATCCAAACTAAAATACGCTTTTGTTTAATTTAGTAGAAACTTACCTGTCAGAAAGCTTTTGTATAAATGATGCACGGATAATGACAACAGCGATTATTGCGACATTTTCATTACTTCTGGCAATTATGTTTCGAATTAAGCTACTCTACTTGTCAACTACTGGTAGCTTACGCCCTTCTCTCTCCCCAGGTCGAAAGCATGATGTTGCGGCTTGCCCATGCTCTTAACTATGTAGCCGTGAGCCCTACCGTCACACAGAGGGCCGGATCGAAGGCCCCTGAATGCATTCCACTGGTCATGGAGCCACAGTCGCGGTTTTATTCAGAACCAGTGATCGTGGTCGACTTTCAGAGTCTCTATCCATCCGTGGTGATTGCACACAATTATTGCTACTCTACATGCCTGGGACGCGTCCAGCATTTGGGAAAGTATGTTTTGTTGGGATTGCATTTTATCTAACCGTATGTTTAATGCATTTATATCTCTTCTTGGTGATAAACCCCCTGACCAACATGTAATAAGCCGCCAAGATGTCTGCTATATTGCGGTTTAGGTGGAATGTTTGTTTTTACGTTTTTTAAAGTAGTTAACTTTAATTTGGTTTATCTCATTGATTTCCACAAGACAAGTTGGAGCAAAGTCCCTCAGTTTCCTAGTTAAAAAAAAATACGGAAGGCTGGTATGCGATTTGAGCCACGAACCTCACAAAACCAAAAGTGGTAACAAGACTGCCAAACCTGTTTAGAACAAGACTTGTTTGGAAGCTGTTGAATACGTTCGCCCAGCTGTTTGCATGCTTCTTAAATCGAAAAAGGCACCTTTTCACAACCGAATTCCCTGTAGTCAACAACATTTAACCATTTTTGTTGTCTTCAGGTCCGGAAAATTCATTTTTGGTTGCTCTTCATTGAGCATTCCACCTCGAATATTGCGCAATCTTCTTCAGAATGATGCAATCACAATTGCGCCGAACGGCGTGGCATATGTGAAGAAATCGGTTCGATGCGGAGTTCTACCCACTATGTTGGATGAAATTCTCACCACTCGGATTATGGTAAAAAACTCGATGAAGAAGTGTGGTGATAGCGCCACCAAGCGGATGTTGGACCACCGTCAGCTTGGATTGAAACTGATCGCTAACGTCACATACGGCTACACATCTGCGAATTTTTCCGGACGAATGCCTTGTGTAGAGGTAAATTGCTTTATTGTTCATTAGGCAATCAAGTCTTATGAATAAGCGTAACAAATTATGTAATGGCTTTGTGTTCACTTAAAAAATGCAGTCCTCTTTACCCTTTTTGGCGTCTTGAAACCAGTAGTTCGGCAAATATATATGAATCCCTATTCAAAAAAAAAATTGACCAATCTACACATAACGCACGAAAAGAAAAACATGTTTTTTCCTTCTCGTTTGAATTCCTGAATCAAACCTCGAGGAAACCCTTCGTAACGCTTAGTGGTGACGGAATGCCTGTGGGTATTATCCTAAACATCAGGATTCCGCGGAACCCCTGTTAAGTATCTCTATGATAGGTGCTGTCGTTTCAACAACTAAGTTAGTACATTACTTTAAAAATCAGAACACTGCAGTTTAGATTGCTTCGTGTTGTTTCGTAGATTGCCGATAGCATCGTGCACAAAGCTCGCGAGACGCTAGAGCGCGCTATTGAGCTTGTGCATAGCAACCATGATCGGTGGGAGGCTCGTGTGGTGTACGGTGATACCGACAGCATGTTTATTGCACTAAAACCGGGCACGAGCAAACAACGAGCTTTCGAAGTCGGCCGCGAGATTATCCAGGAGGTGACGTACGATAATCCCCAACCAATGAAACTGAAGCTTGAAAAGGTAACTTAGGGTCAAATCATGTTGTAGTAAGATTTGCAAACACTTCCTTGGTGAACTGTTAATTTTATACAAGCGCTTATTAAAGTTTTGGATCTGCGCTAAAGCAGTGATGCTCATTTAGTACAGTGCATATTCACACATCTAACGATTTCCAATCTAAACACGTCTAAGAGGCTCAATTCTGAATAAAAACCGACCTGCAGAAACTTGGTTGGTTATCTAAAACCTCAGCAACACCCACTAAGCTACATATGTTTTATGACATTACTAACCGTTAGCATAGTAACTGCAACCACTACATGCTGCACGATACAACCTAGAGAATATGGGATCGCCAAATTAGGCTTTCTATGGTTGTATGCAAAAGCATTTTTGGTGCCCAATCCATCTTTATACTGTTGTGCCAACAGGTCATGACGTCTGCTGAAGATGTAATGCCGAAGCAAGTTCGCTTTTAAATAAATTCTTCTTAACTTGTAAGATTCGAACTGTCAGTTACAGCCCTTTTTGAAGATGGGCCCATTTATAGGCCACAGAGGCCCAGTTGTGTACAATTGAAATCACAGACACCACTGATTGTATGTGTTGATTGTACACATGACGACTTGCAGTAGGGATCTCCAGATATTCTTCTTAGATGTTGTTTATTCAGGTGTACCAGCCATGTATACTGCAAACCAAGAAGCGATACGTGGGTTACGCTTACGAAAGTGAAGATCAAGTTGAGCCGATATTTGATGCCAAGGGGATTGAGACTGTACGCAGAGATGGTTGCCCGGCTGTTGCAAAAATCCTCGAAAAATCCCTTCGACTTCTGTTTGACTGTCGAGATGTTTCCAAGGTACGTCACAGCATGTAGAAACTTGGTAAATGTCACTTGGCCTCATTTTTATGTGGGCGTTTTAATTTCTTTGGTTTTGTTCTCAGTATGTTGAGAAAATTTTTTTCATATTTTAGGCCAATATTTCACTTTTTACTTTCCACCGAAATTCTGGTAA
>QXVZ01025693.1:0-37151 GCA_008931825.1 Phallusia fumigata
ATTTCTCGTTTTAATACCGGAGTTCTGAAAATTGCTCGTGATTCAGACTCATCTTCGTGAGAGCTCAAGTAACGATTTTCTTTCATCGATGAAGCAGGAATCGCGTTTTCATCCGCCGATGATGTACGCGGTGGTGGCGTGGCTGTTGTAGATAAAATCTGGAAAAAAAAACATTTTCAATAAAACACGGTGGACAGTTTTCGACAACTAAAATTTTCACCGACTTTATCTTAACCAAACGATGGAAACAAATCGGCGTCAGATAACAAAACAGAAAAAACATGACAGACAACATGTGTCCCCTTTATGTAAGCGGGCCAATAAATATCCGAACTTCCTGTACTTACCGAAGATTGCCTATCGGCGATGGTGCATGGCGGGGAAAACCCCTTTGTCGAGATTGCCGTCACGCTCGAACGGAGCACGTCACGCTCCGGTGCGCTTACCAACATCGTTGGAAGGTTGATACTGCTTGTGACGTCACCAGAGAAGGGCATGCTCCNCCCTTTGTCGAGATTGCCGTCACGCTCGAACGGAGCACGTCACGCTCCGGTGCGCTTACCAACATCGTTGGAAGGTTGATACTGCTTGTGACGTCACCAGAGAAGGGCATGCTCCCCTGAGGCTGGCACGAGACTAAACTGTTCGCGTTGGAGAGATCAAGCACCAGGGTTGCGTCATTGGCTTCAACTGTGACGTCACTGTGACTGCTTTTGACGTCACACTCGGAAGTTTTTAATTTCCGTTCTTCGTCGAGTTTCGGCGAAGGGGATGTACCGGGTTTTACGTCTTCAGATTCTGTTGACGTTTTTTGTTCATTTTCATCTAAGCCCTGTGCAGAAATAGAAAACTCTCTTTGATCTTTTGTTGACAGATATTTAAATCGAGTAAAACGTTAAAAAATATGCAAGCAAAAAAGTGACGGGTTGCGTTAACGTACACACACAAATTGCAAATTTTATGCTAGATCTTTTAAAGGCCCAGCACTTTGACGTAATACTGACATGGCAACGCTTTGGATTGTTGAAACTTCGATATCTATCTATCTGCATAAACCTCAGATTTCAAACTCAAGTCTTATAAAAACAGCCTAAAGCAAGAAGGCGATCCAGCCGAACGTCTTACAACTTCAAACCATCGAAATTTACTCGCACAGAAACTGTAGCGACAGCTGCATGCGCACTATGATATAGAAAACTCGTATTTCCAACGCGTTTATAACACAACCACCATCGCCGGTTATGAAACCAAAAAAAAGTTTAATCTACAAATGTCCGTCAGCGTCAGGTCGAGATGTGCTTGTAAATTGAAATTGCTGCCAGACAGGGTGAATTACGCAAGCGGGTTTTGGATTGGCGCTTGCCCGTACCAATAAACCACAGTTTCTCGATTTTATGNGCTTGTAAATTGAAATTGCTGCCAGACAGGGTGAATTACGCAAGCGGGTTTTGGATTGGCGCTTGCCCGTGCCAATAAACCACAGTTTCTCGATTTTATGGCACAGTGGCGGGGAAAGCGTATAGAACCGGCGAAAATCTATTTACGTCACATGACATTGCAAAGTTTACGAATTACATAACGTACGAAACCATACGGCGAATTCGATTACAAACGGTTTTAATGGAAACTTCCTGACAAAAAGGAAAGTCCTATTTTCCAATGTGAAGTAAACGTCACTGGCCTTTAGAGACAACCAGGGCTCGAATGTCATGGTCTAAGTTTACTTTTAACGGCAACGGCAAAGCTGCGTTATTAGAAGCAGGACATTTCAGTGTGTCGCCTCGACCAAAGTCGATTCTCCAAATTGAGGCCTCCAAATTTCAAGGACAGTAAAACGGCTCAAAAAAGTTGCTCACTTTGGAAAACTTAACACATGCTTAAGTTTCCATAATCAGGTAACAGAAATGAAAAATCAAAACAAAAAACTGAAACTCGCAATCTAGTCTTTAAATGTACCAGTGGACTTTCGACATCCACCCACTGAGCTGCAAGCGAGGTAACCTGATCTCACAATGCGGACTGAGGAGAGATATCTGAGCAGACCTTTCCATAATCAGAAAATAAAAATAAAAAACGAACACAAAAAAACAGGAATTTCCAATCCTAAACTACCAGCTAGGCTTTAGACAGCAAATGACTGAACTGCCAGTGAGGCAACCTAATCGCACACTGCGGGCTGAAGAGAGCATTCCGAGCAAAGTAAACTAAAGTAATTGGCAAGCAGGGAATCCCGCTTTGAAGACAGATCAACGGGGCGAGAGGTTGGGCGCCCCATCTCATTAAGCCTCGCTGTGTGACAAAAACTAATTAAAGCGTTACGCATGACCGCCAATTCGACACGCTCCGTTCGAGGCATGGATATTGAAGAAGGGAGCGTGCTTGCTTGCTTGCTTGCTTTCCTCAAAACCCGATGTGGAACATTTACCACTAAGCTGGGTTTTAAGCTTCTGGTCATTACGCACTGATGATGACAGCATCGATTGTCGAAACGTTATATATTCACTCTATACAAGTTTTTCGCTTTTAATTGCGCTGCTCTTCAATTCTGTGTCTTTTAAACAACTGGTTTCGAGATTTCAACGCTCTTTCGGGAAATGCAAAGTTGTTTTTGCGCTTACAATTTTCACGTTATATTTAAGATCCACGTTATATTTAAGGAAGTATGACGCCATTTATGCTTATTTGCGTTTCCATTAGTGTTTGTGGCGTCGCAAGTCATCCAACCAGTTCCGTAACTGCTGAATATAACGGAGGTTTCGGCCACTTTTTACAATTACAATTCCACAGGTTTAGTGTCTCGGTGTTCTAGTGTCTCGATCAGACGGAAACGAAAACAAAAAAAAAGTTTGACTCCTCCGCAAGATTTTCAGGCCTTTGATGCTTAAAGCATTGGCGAGCCCTAATCCATGGGAGCCATAACGAAACAACGGACATTGTTTCAAAGATTACGTCATTTTAATTTATGTTTCATGAAGTTGGCATTGAAGTACCGCATGTGTCAACAATGGAAAATTGGAAATTACGTCGGAACCACTCAGGTTTACAGTTCGGACATAAAACCCGCTACGTTCTTGTCTAAACATGATTACTTGGCATTCAATCTCTCGAAAACCTCAACGCGTCGCTCCTTGTGATTTTCAGATGGTGAATTTTAACGAAACCACTTTTCCATGTTGAACCTTACAACAGGGTCTACGTTACTTGCAGACAGTAGTATAGAAAAAGTTCAGTTGTAACATTTATCTGGGAAAAACCACTCTTCTATTTGAAGAGTTCAGAGATAATGGGCTTTACGCGTGTAAAACCTGCATGCCTCGTGCTAGCCTTCTTGTATCAATGGCGGTGCTATTAGGTTTGAAGAAGCGTTTAACTGTTTTGGCATGCAATTTTCATCCATGATATTTATGTTGTGAACCTTAAGGAGTTAGTTCATTTCCTGAAAATAACATCTTTGCCTTTACAGTGCCCGCAAACAATTAGACATCAAAATGATACAAACAAATCGGTTTATTATGAAACCCTTTTTACCTTCAATCCGCTCACATCAACTAAATGACCAAAAACAACCAAGTCGGCATCACTAAAACTTTTCGTGAAATCGTTTCTTATCATTAACCCGTGTTTGTACAAAGCGATCGAATCGTAAGCTTCCTGCACTGCGCCACGTTGTACAACAGGGCTGCTCAATATGTAATTCAATCAACGACTCATTCCAGAGTACAGATTGGAATTTCTTATCAGCTGGTACATAGGCGCGTTAACACGAAAGTGCGTGATTAAAATATGTTGACAGACTTGGCGGCCAAGGAATGAAATGAAAAGAGCTTCACATACGTCCCTATTAATGGCGGTCTTTCATTTGGTTCGGCAGCTAATTGAATAGCTGCTTCATGGTGTTGAATGAAAGGCGATTGATTTGGACGCAGGAGACGGCGGATGTCTTTTAAACCTCGGCTCGGTGATGAGATTTCTTTCTCTTGGTTTAGCATACATGAGGTTGCAATGCGTTTGCTTGTAGCGGTTCTGCCCAAGTCTAATTTAATCTTATGAATTGCCACGGCGAAGTGACACGACTAAGTTATGTAGTGTAATTTGTCGGCCAAGACCGCCCCATTTTCAAAATATTTTTGCGAACACTTTGTTTAACGTTCTCTAACACCTTTTCTGTCAATCGGTGTGTGTGTATGTTTCTTCGTTTCACACAATTATTTACTTTATTCCCGTAGATCTAATAAATCAGTTGTAGGATTTTTACTTGAGAGTACCCGCTGTGCAAACGATTAACAAACAAACTCCAAAATACTACTAAAAAATAATAATTTGTAGCGATTTGTTTGACAACACAAAAACGAAACAGTTTAATTTCTACTCAGCTGTCGTTAGCTGAAAATGCTTCTGTCATAAAACAAAACATCACACAATGCGCATTTCTGCATGAAATGGTCTAACAGGACAACACCGCTAACAATCCATATCGTCCCGGTGCAACAAATGTCACCAACCAACCCTTTCAAACACGTGTTTTCGCACCAGAACTTCGCTGCTAGACCATTTACAGTCATAAACACGACATGCACAAACAAACAAGAAAAGTAGTCTACCTGATCTTCATGAAAACTCGTATCCTGCATTTACCACACTATATTTCCAAACTACATTCTCCGCACAGCCACATTTTGTACTTTACTTGCAGATTCATGAAAGTACATTGTAAATNTTTTAAACCTCGGCTCGGTGATGAGATTTCTTTCTCTTGGTTTAGCATACATGAGGTTGCAATGCGTTTGCTTGTAGCGGTTCTGCCCAAGTCTAATTTAATCTTATGAATTGCCACGGCGAAGTGACACGACTAAGTTATGTAGTGTAACTTGTCGGCCAATACCGCCCCATTTTCGAAATATTTTTGCGAACACTTTGTTTAACGTTCTCTAACACCTTTTCTGTCAATCGGTGTGTGTATGTTTCTTCGTTTCACACAATTATTTACTTTATTCCCGTAGATCTAATAAATCAGTTGTAGGATTTTTACTTGAGAGTACCCGCTGTGCAAACGATTAACAAACAAACTCCAAAATACTACTAAAAAATAATAATTTGTAGCGATTTGTTTGACAACACAAAAACGAAACAGTTTAATTTCTATTCAGCTGTCGTTAGCTGAAAATGCTCCTGTTATAAAACAAAACATCACACAAAGCGCATTTCTGCATGAAATGGTCTAACAGGAAAACACAGCTAACAATCCATACCGTCCCGGTGCAACAAATGTCGCCAACCAACCCATTCAAACACGTGTTTCCGCACCAGAACTTCGCTGCTAGACCATTTACAATCACAAACACGACATGCACAAACAAACAAGAAAAGTAGTCTACCCGATCTGCATGAAAACTCGTATCCTGCATTTACCACACTATATTTCCAAACTACATTCTCCGCACAGCCACATTTTCTACTTTACTTGCAGATTCATGAAAGTACATTGTAAATACGATGCCAAATTTCCAATCTACACCACACAGCCAGTCCGTGGCTCCTCGCAGGGGAATAAACCTCCGTCCCGCTTCCGACCCACGACAATTTCGTCTTGAATTTCACTTTCTTCCGCGCTCGCCATATGCGAAACACGCGGCACCGGCAGAAAATTTAATTATTTATTAATTAAACGCTCCCCCCGCCCTCCCCGTGTAATTCCCGAGTCGACGCGGGACGACAGGGTGCGCGCGCGTTCTCGGGTCACGTGACAATGGCGAGCGTTCGCTTGTGACGCAGGGATTTCCAGAAAACGATCATTATGGAATCGCGCAATATTTTGCCTAACATTTTTTTTCGCTGTTTCACAACACTAGAAAAAAGTATTACAAACATTTTACGGTTTAACAGTTTAAGTTTTTTCTGTATTTTTCTCTGAATAATTGCAATTTAAAAGTAGGTGAAAGATGTAAAGTTTCCCGCCATGTTTTCTAGGCGCCATATTCTAGGCGCTTTTGAATCATCCACACAAATTAACCATTTTGAGGCACCAAACTGCCAAACTTCGACTACTTACTTGTTCCTAGGGCACTAAAACCTTTATAGGATGAAATAGTTTGTTCACTAGGTTTTGTTCTGCTCCCACACACAAAAAAAGTAAAATGCCGAAAGCGGATGCCGAAAAAACATAATGATCCAAACTTTAGAATTCGTTGAGCTAAAAATTACATCTCACCCTCACACTGACTGAGTTCAGTTTGCGTGGAGTGGCGACCGAAGCGTTGTGAAGTTGCGTTATTCATAACGCGTGGTCGAAAGACTAGATCGATATTAGAGAGACTAATTAGCGGTGAAAGGTTGAATTAATAACAGAGGGGGTTGACAGCAAGCTGCTGTTGTGGAAACGACAGGTCTCAAAGAACGGGGGCTGCTTGTTCAACTCTTTCAACGCTGGGCACGGGGTAATTTGACTGAATTACCTCGAATTGACGGAAGGGTTTCAAACGGCTGTGTCTGGATAAATTTGTTACGTTACGGAATTTTGACCGGTGATGCTTCTTCAAAATTATGTCCTTTTTAATATGTGCCGGATTAGTTTCATCAAATCTAAAGTGTTTTATATTTTAGGTTGAATTCTGTAGCTAAAGTTGTTTTGGGGACAAAATTTGACAACAATAGTTAAATAATCGACGAAAAAAATTGAACACACGGCAATGTTTGCTCCAAATAAAGGGTGTGTTCTAATTCGAAAAAGCCAGATATTTGTTTTTTCATTTACAAGCTACCAAAAATTTGTAAAAAAAATTACGAAGGACCCAAATCAAAATCTTTTAGGCCATAATAAACTGTTTCAATCACCAAGCTGGGTAAAGAAAATTACAAAATTTTGAATTTTTTTCGAATGGTTACAGCCAACTTCTGTCCGCAAAACATTGCATTTGAGACACTAAAAAACAGGACAATGCATTTGGCAAAAAAAAAACAAATATCCTAATAATAATAAAGACANGTTCCCGCGCAAATGAGAGACAGGCGTGAAATTCGCCATTCGCCTTCTGTTTATTTTCGCGCGAGCACTCCTGAAACGAGGCAGCAGAGTTCACGAGAAAACACAAGCTTGATGAGAAACTGTTCTGCGAGGGACGAAATTAGCGCGAGAAAACGAGAGATCCGATCGGCGATTAATTGCGATACCCTGTCGGTGCGGATTGTTTGTTGTGGCGAATTAACCGCAGCGGACACACCGCTCATCGGATGTGGTCTGGCGGCCGCTGCGTTGGGGAGGAGGGCAGCTTCAGGGAAACTGACCACGTTATTTGAAGATCAGAGGTCATGACCTCTGCACCGCAAGGAATTCTCGTGATTGGTCTATGGTTGTTGGTCTTGAATGTGGTGAAATGGTGTCTAATTATAGATGGTGTTTTTTTTTTCGACAAATGGTTGCAAAATCCATCTTGGTTTCGGGTTTTATTGTTTTAATTTGTCAACATGTTTTGGTAGCGAGGTTTTATTCTAGGGTCATAGCCTTGGACTCGTTTTTTTGATTTAATTAATTACGGTAAAAATTTTAAAAGGTAAATTCTTAGCCCTGTTTAATTTAGTTTTGTGCGCCAATGCATGGTATTTCATTTATCATTTTATTCCAAAGGCTTCTACCGCTTTTGATTTAGTTTAGTTAAAAACAACTGTTGAAAACTTTACCGACTGCGCATGCGCACAAGTCACCACGTGATTCTTGTCTTGAAAAAACTGTGAGTAATTACAGGTTTATAAGGCTAGGTTCACTCAGAGGGCAAGAAAAGCTAAAATTAGGGAGGGAACAGGTTCTTTGAACTTGCAACATGCGGTTAGGGGGGGTATTAGCACCCCCACGCAAACCTCGCGTGATTAATTGTAGCTGTGGTCAGTCGCAGCAGGCGTGATTTTTGTGTTTTGCGTGACGGTAATTGCTGATTCGTTGTGTCAATTAGATTTCAACAGGTAAACGAGCCCGGAACTTTAGGATGTTGCAAGGGGGGAAATTTCAAGGTCACGAGATGGACGCCGAATTAAGGCGAAGGTCAGGAAAATTGAAAGGTTTTTTTGCCACATATTTGGCAACAAATTTTGTTTGACGAATTTATTTGGGTGCAAAGAAGTTTTATAGAGAAAATATGTTCTACATAACAGTTTTACCAACAACTTGAAACGATAAAGTAATAATGATTTTACAAAACTGAAAACGTACGGAAACTGCCAAGATGATGTCAACCTTTCGGCAAGCAACACGGAATGTGCATTTTTTAGTAATTAGCTGCCAACATACACTTGGCAGAAAAAAAGCACTGCCAAAGCATGTGCTTAAAATTTATTTACAAAAAAAAACACTTTGTCGGGATACGGAACCCAGCTCGACTGGGCCGATGTCAATTGAAACCAACTTGCAACTTTCAGGGAAAACTAGTTTTTCACGTCCCTTTGAAGCAGTTCCAACCCAACCAAGGCAATTTCCGTTTGACAGCAGATTAATGATCGCAAAATGTTACGAGGGACGACAATTATCGCAGGAATTCCGTGGCAGCTTCGACCGTACACTGGCAGGCACCGTCAAAAAACATTTGACTACAGCAACCAAATTGGGTTCAACCAGGCAATCAAGACGACGCAAAACATTTTTAACACCTCGCAAACAGACAATTAGCCGCCGAACCTTGGTATCATAGCTGAACGGCTAATTGGCTTTCACGCCGCTCGTCTTAGGAGCAACGGCTTTCTATTTTCGGACTCGACGATAATTAAAACGACGATCCTGAGGCTCAGTTCACACCGGTTCGCGACACCTCCTGCCTGTGGAAGTCTTGAATCGGTGTGAATCGGACTTAATGGTCTGAAATCCATTCGGGATTGTTAATGGCACCTTTGTTTAGTGCTAATTAAGTCTCCGGCCGCCGCAAACCGTTGATAGTTTATAGGGGTTTGCTGGCTAAAATCAGGCGGACAGCCTGGACGGTTTATAACTATTCTGGATTACTGGTGAAAATCAAGAGCAAATGTCACCCCTCAACACCAGGACATTTAATATTTCCCACTTGTTTGGCAGATTTTTTCCACAAACCATTTAATTAGTGGTAAAATTAACATAGGAGGAATCCATTAAATCGCTGTAGTTAATTAAGGATTGGTAAAGTTTCTAAAAACGTGTCGATTTAGATTGTTGGGGTTCTCTTGTACCCCTCAATCACAATCCAAAAATGCCACACGGATTTGTTGATTGGATTTAACGAGAGGTCAAACCAAGGTCAGAGCACCTGAAGTGTTTGTCTTTGTACATGGACGGGTGAAGAGTGCAAAACAATTAACTCAAATGCTTTAAAAAAATCAGCAACAAAACAATTTAGGTGACAAAATTTCGAAGTTCCACTTGTTTGTGGCCTTACGAGCTTGGTGGTGTGCAATTAGTGTCAGGAAAAGAGTTTTGCCGTCGGAGATGGTATTGCAATTAAAACACGTTAATTTCATGACACGGCAGACGTAACGAAGAGCAGTAATGTTCTACTCTTATGCCTTTTCACGCCTATAATGCGTTGCGACGTAGTCCACTGCAGCAAAGACATAGGAATGTTTTTTTGCAATTTACACAAAATGTACATTCAACCAAGATTGAAGCTAGTTCTACACCTCGTCAGATAATTTAATACGGTTGACTGCGCGATGTTTGTTGAAAAACCCGCTTAAATCTAATAAATTTATAGCTGCAACAATCTCTACCGTTTGTTTGTTTATCGACATGGCGCATAGCCTTTATGACGTCACAACGACGGTCGTTCGATACTCCAGTCAGACAATAGATGTTGTTTCCTATTGCTAACGCGAAAACATGAAGCGATGTTCGTTAAAGCGGTTTAAAGCCTTAATGTTTTTGTTGCGAAACTTTCGGAATAGTTGACTGAAAATGATAAGGTTTGAATTACGTCATTTTTATAACAGACCCAAGTTTGTGCATTGGAAGTACTTGTATTTACAAACACAAAAAAGTCCTAAGCTTTCAAGTTGATAAATCTACTTTGAAGCTACCGAAAGCCAGAGATAACAATTATTTTTAAGTGGATGGTTAACAAAAATAGGTTAATCTCATCAACATAATGGGGGAATTGGTTTTAACTGGGTTCACAGATAAGGTGGGGGAGGGCCGGTTTTTGTTAATTGGGGCTTTAAACCATTGGGGGTGCCTCGTTTGGGCAGTTTTCGAGCGTTCGGTAAGAAAATTCCAACGCTTTGAACAAAGGCAAAGAGCTCCCATTGTGACGCAACAAAGCAAATCGCCCATGCGCGACCGAGATAAATAAATTTGCTCTAATTATTGTGACGAAACAATCGGAGCACCTGGGAACAATGGGAGGGCGAAAATTGGACGAATTTTTGGCTTAGACACTTGCTGTTTTCTGCGAAGCCGCAATGCCCCAGTATTTAGTAACGGAAATTTACAGTTCTGCAACTGTGTCGTAATAATACGACGCCCGAGGGCGAATTATTTTGCGGCGTGAAAAACTTTTTCGAGTTTCGAATGCGGGGGGCGAAAAACGTGAAATGCCGAGCACGAAAATGAGCAAAAAATTTTGCGACCCCACAATTTGTAAATGAAACCCCCCAGCTGTAGAATTTCCCAATCTTGGTTTTCTCAGACAAATTTTGCTTTCAAGCAATACATAACGCTATGCCTTTAAATAGAAACCATTTTTTTCACGAGTTTTCAAAGTAAAGGTACAAAAATATCAAATTTATAACGTCAATCATCTTTGATCGACCTGAAAACGTGTATCAACTGTCGCCTAACCTAACTACCTCTAAAAAATGCCTTGAAAGTTTATCCTCTTTTGAAGCCCACAAAATAAAAGTTTAGAACACCGCTAGATTAATAAAAATCGAATTATGGCGACATTGTTCCAGACGTGAGTCACAATTAAACATGAACCGTTGTGAACTTTTTATCAACAAACGGGTAATCGCGAATACTCGGTCTCGAATAACTCGAGCGAGTCAAATTATCGAGTAATTACTCCCGAACTCGACCCCTTGTTGACGGCTCTGTGACTCACAATAGAAGCGGACGAAAAGTCTTAGTGACGTCACAACATGAGCATGACGCATCTAATAACGCCGCACCCTTTAGCAATGTTGAGGAATTAAACACAACCAAGAAAGTTGTAATAACCAGCAGGGTACAATATCAAAACGGGTAAAATTGTTGATGTTTTTTTGTAACATAGGGGTATTTTGGTCTTGTTTGGTACGGTACCTAAGAACAGAAATTAGTTCAATTAGTCGGTTTGCATTACAAACATAAACAGGAGCGATTAGAAAGGGGGAAATTGGAGCAGGATAAACAAACAAGATAAAACACAGCGAAAAACGGTGGCACCTGTCACTGCCAGCTACCGTGACAACTGCCGTCGCTGCCAGCTACCGTGACAACTGCCACCAAACTCCGAAGTAAACAAGCTTCGAGCTTGGTGGTAAGCGGACAGACAAAGCCTAAGCGGAATTCGGAATAAACAAGAATTAAGACAATGATCCCCCCGAGCGGTATAAGGCGATTATCGCGCTGCGTTGATTGGCAATTCTAGAACTTGCGACAATTGCTTGCGACGAATTAACGTTCTTAACGGCAGCTATGGAACTGATCCAAATTCGGAATTAATGATGGAGCGGATACGAAAATGCAACAGGATCAATACAACTGACGTATTTTAGCCGATTTATTGCACATAAATGTTCATACTTTTTGTATGTTTTCCAAATTTATCGCAGTTTTTTAAAGTATCAAATCGCAACATACATTCAATACAGGCCTATAACGCTATCCACAAACAAAACACGGTTGAGAGCAAAACGCTTGTTCGTGAGCGCGCTTCAGGTATACAGCGCACCACAGCTAGTTGTAACAATTTTATGAATGCTGTACACTAGTCAAGCAATGGACCATTGATATTGCATAACAGATAACGGTTACGCAACATCAAACATCCTGTAATCGCTATTCCCAAAGCTCTGGAAACTGGATTGATGCCAGATATTATACAGTGACATTACTAGGCACAAATACATTCGTCCATACATTGAGTTTTTGAACGAGTTTGGGGCAGTCAACTGTGTCAAAACGTGCGTAAATGTTGAATAAGATGGTATATTACACGAAATTGATGTTTAACATTCAAATGTACCGAGTTTTAATCAAAGTTTGTGAGACGCTACCACGTGTGCTGAGCAGAAATCAATCGACAATACCCGGTTGATTTGTGGACATGGCTACCAATAATTCAAACTAACTTTTCCTGCAAACTGTGCAAAGGATGGCAACAAATATAAACCTTTCACAACTTGGCAAACGTTTTATAATTTACACAACAAGCTGAATACCACACGACTGGTCTGGTTTTACTCGTTTCGCTTTCCTTAAGTTGCAACTTCTGAATGTAACTGCTATAAGTTGATTAACATCACAATTTAGTAATATCGGCGTATATTAAAAAGGGTAAGTATTGATAATGGGTTGTAAAGTTGGCATTGTGGTAAACGGTGCCGAATCTAAATAAACTAAACAGTTTCATTCTGAAACGATGCCAAAAGATCAACAATCTTGACACAAAACCGGTTCAAGTCTTTACAAATCAAAGTGCCTGGTCTTTTGATGATCAAGCACTGAACTGCCTTCTCCGTCACATACAACAAAACTAATTAGTGCACCAATTTTTCCTATAAAATCACCAAATATCTGACCAACCCTGCATGATCGGCGTTTAATATCGTCACAAAACCGCGCTCGATCACACACAGACGCACCAGACAAGTGTGTGGCGACTGGCGATGTGTGCGGAAGGTCTCGGTGCTTGGCAGTCACAACAGACACCCTGGGAAAAAAATGCCTGAGAGCAGGTCGTTAACCCACCGACACCGACTCGACAAGACACATTTCGCGACAAAACCGGCGTCGAACCCCCGCCGCTGCTCTCTAAGTTGTTTCGGGCGCAATTAGCGCACACGAGAGAAGGAAAGAAAGGCGCGACGGCGGGCGAATCTTTCCGCAGCGGTTGAGGAAAAAGCAAAAGAGGGAGGAAGAGCCAAGTTAACAAGGCGCCGTGGTGTTTTAGAATTTAATTCGGCCAATGGAGTGGAAAATGAGAGCGGAGCGTGTTTTTTCGATGGAAGAAATTATCTTAGAAAGCACTGTTATGGATCGAATTCGCAGCGACGATCTTTTTTGATAAAATCGCGATATATTCTCGCAGGTGATGGAGGATAATTGTCGCCACTTTGCCATGTCATGACGTGAGGGGAAAGGGATCAAAGGGACAGGCCGGGGGAGGTTACATTAAATTGTAGAAACGGATGAGGGAAAAGGTTACCTGCATCCGATTTTCGCTTTGTACGCTCGCCCGGAAATAAAGTTAAAATATCGATGTAAAGTTCAAAAGTAAAATGTTTAATCGATTTCGGCGCGAGTTCTGTTTGCAAATGGTTGAGAGAAAGTTTTACGGTTTTTTCGCAGGGCATCAAAATGCCAGATTTTACACACAATTGCCGGAAAATAGGGTTTCTAGATTTAGCTCGTTTAATAAAATTTCAAACCCGCGACCCACTTGAGGTTGTTTTCACACTTTTGTTTGGACGATGAAGCATATTTGCCATCAAAATAGTACAAAAAATGTACTAGTGCAACTGGTGACTCATCACCACCTCGTGTTATCGCAAAATTTATCAAAATTTAAAGGTTTATGACATCACAATTAAAACATTGTATGAGCTTGATTGGAGTTTATTTTAAAAAAAACCTGTGTGTTTTGTTTGAACTTTTTTCACATTAAAGTGGTCTGCAAAATCTTAAAGGTTAAGCAGGCCTGAATCAATGTATGGACAATTTTTGTTAGTTTTAAAATTTCGCCCTTAATTATTTATCATTTTCAAAACTTAACGCAACTCAATGGCGCCCTCTATATCACAGCGACGTAATTGCGAAGTCATGTGACATTTACACGGTGTTGGTAATGAGTTTGAGAGAACCTGATACTTTAATTGCAAGTAACAAAATTGGCCAAAACGCGCGCGCTTGCAAGACTGTCTGTAGCGGGCTGGGGGGGAAGTAACGGGGGAGGCCCGCTATGTAGTCACAACACACGTGACATTTAAAGGCGCGCGAAAATATGGCAGGGTTCGGGGTAATTTCGCGGCAATGGTTGCCAAACGAGGTTGTAACGGAATGCCAATATTTGCCAATGGAAGAACGATAATTAACGCGATAATGTCGAGAAGGCAAGTTTTTGTAAATTTTTACCCGTTTATGAATCATAAGAAGATACAAGCCAGTACTTGTGTGTAAAACATTTTCAGTAATGATGACGACAGAGTTTGACGAAACGTGAAAAATGTTTTACACACAAATTGTCTGATATCTTTATGTTGAGACTACTTAAAACCTTTACCTACGTGAATCACGATCTTCCCTTTTTTACAATTTTTTTCTAGGACAGATATTAATATTAGTGGGCTGCAAAACAATGTTCACGATTCTAATACCAAAGAAGCGGGTTCGGCGTAAGTTTCTAACCCGCTTTGTGCTGTCATGTGTGACCAAAATCAATTTAAATCGTTAAAGAAATAGCCGAACCAAAAGATTCGATTTCAAGCAATGCATCGATTTTCTAAAACATATCTGATTAAACTGATTAGTTTCGAGCAAGAGAAACAGCAAAATATGTAGTTGGAAAAACATGTTGCTAAGCGCCAGTGTGCTTTTGCGCCAACCGTAAGTGTTTGCATAACGAGCCGACGCCATAAATTAAACGAGAAATTTAATTAAAAGTCTCGGTAATTAGGAAACGCCAATCACCAGAATGCCTGGGCACACAAGGAAGAAAAAACGGTTCAATTGCTCATACGCCGTTGTACGTTTCTGCCCAGCGCTAAAACGAAATAGTTTTTGTTACAATGGACACATGGCATCACGCGATAGAATCGCGTTTTTTGGCCAGCTTTGTGCTATTAATGGTAACGCTTGTTACTTGAACGATTTGACACCCTTAAGCGAGTACGCTAACGAGCTTTGTGTAGTCAACTGTGACCCGTTTTTACTTGTACGCTTCGACACGCCTGAAGCTGATCTCCCAACAAAGTTTGTGTAAACTTTGAAACACTCCTTCACAAAATGTGGCAATTAAGAAGGTTTGACATTTGTTGTAACTGATAGATCGTAGCATTTATAATAAAGGCAAATACAAATTGTCACGTTCTACCTTTTTAAGGACATAATGAATTGAACTTTTTAGGAATTTCAGGAATACACGAATCCAGGGAAATTCATTACTCTGTACGCCCACATGTAAAAACTTAAACAAGTTCCTGTTTTACGTGACAAGCTGTCAATGGCGAATTGCCACATCCTGTCAATCTTACTGCTGCTTAACAATTTGTTCTACTGTAACCAAAATCATTATTATACCACATGCTTTCAATCTTACAGGTGTCATACATTTTTTACTACAACCAAAATCGACACCACATAACTCTGCACTTTAACACCTTCCTCGTGGCATTATGACACAACAAAGGTTTCCGAACTTCGTAACGCGATCGCGTCTTTTCTCAATTAGCGCGCAAAACTCACCTTCCCAATCACCCCGACACGCCGTCCCACAATCGCAGTTTGTTTGCCTAACAATCACAACGGTCGGTGACGTCACATTCGCTCGAGAGGGCGCGATTCAAGTGGGGGGGGAGGGTGATTAATTAAGGCGCGAGACGAAATTAATTGCGCGTTGCGTTTGTTGTTTTTCGATCGGTATCGCTTTGCGAGTTGAACTGTGATTTTTATCGCTCTTCGCCATCGACGTTTGCATGAAACTCGGTACCTGGGTGTGTTTGTAAAACGACACCAGTGGCAATTAATGTCGGAACTCGGCTTTCATCTTTTATTTGGGTGTTACCTAATTTGCCTGCAGGCGGCACCGTAAAAGTAAGCGGAAAGCAGAGGCTGTTCGTTTTGTGAGAAAATCTTGATTTCAAAATTAATTTTGACCTAGCGGAAAACTGATTCAGTTGATAGAGTTCTGATTCACGGAATGGTAAATTTAGATATTATTAAAAAATTTCAGATTAGTAAAACGTTTTTTTTTTTCAATCAAGATAGTTCCACGAATCTTGTAATTTTTGTATTGCGCCAATCGCATGATAGAAAAAGAAATCAGGCATTACAATCTTAAGGTTGCTGCTTTCAAGTTTGAAAAAATGCTTTTTGGTCCTTTCTTAAACTTTAAAAATTTGCAACAAAGATTAATTCGCATTTTCGGGACAATCGTAGCCCAATCAAATGAACAATTCCTTAAATCAATGCCAAATACGCACCACTCGATGTCACTAAAGAGTTAACGTGTTTTAAATATTGCCACAGGCACATTACGTCATGGAGAATAAATGAGTATTCACGAATTTCACGGATAAGGGTTTTGTTTTGAGAGCAAAGTTGCAGTTGTATCTGCGCACAATACACACTAAATCGAGCAACAGCTTTTAATGGTGTATCAGATCTCTCTCTACAAAGCATAACTGTTGTCAAAACAAGGAAACACAATCAACTGTAACATTTTCGTCACCAAAACGAAAGAAAACTGTTTCACGCTCTAAGAATGTCATGGTAATATACCGACAAATGAAAACAACGTCCGCTTTGGACGAAGCTGTGTAGATTCCACTGATTGTGCAGCCGTTACGTATATGAAAAAACAAATAACAGTAACACCGTAAGTGCCTTAATTGGAGTTGAAACAGTACTTACTGCGACCTGTAGTTAGCCTGGTCCTATAAGAAGTAAAAGGCGACGTACAATTACTAGTTAAAATGAGGGTAATGCCGCCTTGGATTTTTTTCTGGTAAGATTTGCAACACTGTATTTCTCTCGACAAAAAACACCGACATTTAGTTGCCAACTGTAACCAAGCAGAATTTTAAGCCTATAGTCCAAGTTTACTTTGCATGAGCAAAGCATAAGCGCTTGTTACGCATAAATCACTTAGATTGAACAATCACTGAATTCCAAAACGCAACAACCGAACAATCCGAAAGCAACATTTTATATTATCCGGCATTCTTATTTATTCCCACCACAAACAGTGGGCAGTTTCACAGCAACGACGTTCGGCAGTTATTGCATTGTAACCGAATAATGGTTGGCGTATCGTGGGAACGCCCATCAAGACCGCGTTTTCGGGCCAATTAACGCGCAGGCATTTGCCGCGGTTCGGCCGCAAACGCGGGAACTAATTTAATTTCACTGCCAATGGAGAAAACGCGGCCCTCCCGCGGGATACGTTCGAATTTTGTTTTGTTATATTTCGCTTCTGTGAGTACCTTATCGCGTATTAGGCTTATGACAGACCCCGTCCGCGGGGAAATGTCATTAAAATTACCAATAACGAATCGCTCAGCCTTGCCTGCTTGCTTGCTAGAAAAGGAAACGCCTGGCGGATAATGAAATAAAACCTGGTCTCCAAGCGCGAGATTTTCTTAATTTAGATTTTCTTCGTTACAATAAAACTGAAGTTCTCGCTGATATTACATGCTATGAATCTTGTTTGGCTTTTTCTAATGAGTGATAAAACACAATTTAAAGAGATAAACAAGTTCGTACAAATTAACCAAATTTAAAACGGTTTGCGGGATATGATTTGGGCAATAAATACCTTTTTTCGGCTAAATTGTCCACAGTAAAAGTCGCTTGTTTTTTTACTAAACCTAAAACCTCATAACACTGGGATCTCCCGCCACTACCCGATGTTTCCACGTGGATTAAAGCGACTCCCGCGGTTGTCTGCAAATCCACAGTGACGTAACAATCGCAACAATTACCCAACAATGCCCGAGCAGGAACAAAAACCTTTAAAGAAAACACGAGCTTTCTACAGAGAACGGGATCCGGAAACAAAACAAAGTTCGACATGATAATAACGAAGCAACACACAGTCGACTGCCTGACCGTAGGTTTTGATTCGAATTTAAGCGCTAGTAACGTTGTTATTACGTGGCATGTTGAGGCACGCTGGGCTCGAGAAACAACACTTGGAAATTACAACGTGCGAAAAGAGGTCGCGCTGGCTCAGAACCTTGTCAAATCAGGTTGTGTTTGTTTTGATTAAACGAGAGCTGGCGTTGCTGGGAAGTTGAAAGTAGTTCAACGGAAGTTACTAATCTCTTACTCTGCGTTTTCGTTGTACGTTGCTTTTTGGGTTCTGTTTCCGCGGGCTGGTATAACACTACATTGGTCCCTTGTACAATAAGTATCCATGCATCCTATGCCATTTCTGTCCTGTATCTTGTTTTTTGGATCTTGTGTACACTCATTATTCAGAAAAAAGTAAATTCTATTTTTTAGGGAAATACAGGGTAATATTAACCCTTAATCTTTAAAGGAAGAAGAACCTCCCGAATTTCCACAAACCACAAAAATAGCTTATTAGCACAAAATGATCCTCGTTTTTAAACACATGTATTCACAAACGTTTCTCAAAATCAAACAAAACCAGAAGCAATAAATAAATCACCTCATAATTTGAAGATTTGGTAAAAATAAAAACAGCTTGCGCTCCCTCAAGGAAGAAATTCAAAAAATGTTTTTAAGCTAGCAATAAACAATTCTGTTCTGAGTAAAAAGCTGCTATTATGTCCGTGTCTTGTTTACCCCATCTCTTTTCTTATTCTTTCGTCTCAAACATGTGACCGGACGGTAAGCAACTAATCGTATTGTCGGAATAGAAACTTTCGTGTTCAACTACAAACGAATATCCCTCTTGGACGATTTTTACCCTNCAGTCACCAGGCACTACACACATGTAGACAAACAAACACAGTGTTTAGATTTGTAAAGGCAAATGCCAACACTAAACCTACCACTACATGTCACGAAACTTGGCAAAAGCTGCCCAAAATGACGATTCAGAACAAACTTGTACCAACAAGGCACTGTTTTCTGTCACTAAGTTTACGAAAATAAGATGAAAGTTACACACAAAAAGCTTCAATAGTCAACCCAAGTGCTTAACTTTGATCAGTTTGAAAATTTCCGCCTTCCTCTTGGTTGGAAAGGTACATACTAGGTAGAAAAAACAGCAAATTAGTTCATATGTGCTGACTTCTAGTCAAGTCCTGCGAGGTCTCTCTCTACAGATTGAATGAATGGCTGCACCACGCCTTTGAACAAACGAGGCGGCCTATCAGAAAATCACGAAATTAAACAATTAATTTGTGTCAAGCTCTGCCTGCGGAGAGCAAGACAAAAAGCGAAATCCCTTTTTACGGCGCGCACAATTCAAACACACACAACCTGTGATTGTTGATTGTTACGTCAGAATCAACATTGTTACGTGGAAATGCTGGCAATCCCAATATGCCTGGATTGGAGCTAATGACTGTTAGCTAGGTCTCAGGCCTTGCTGGGGAATAATTACGCCAGGCTGGGAGAATAATTAAAGTCGTAAACGTTAAACAAACAAGAATGGAGCAGCTTTTCAGTCAGCATGAGTCGTTAAATCCTTTTCGTGGAAATTGGGCTACAAATTGGAAAGCTTTTGTCGAGCGTTCCGCTTGCTTTTTGACCAACGGAACCGTTTTGTTTGGAATTTGATTGTTACGGGAGGGTTTACTAGGATTAGTTCAAAGTCAGGTAGGTTTACGGCAAAAGCTCAACAGATAAACAATTAAAATTTAAAAGTCTAAATTAGAAATAAATTTTGAAAAACATGTAAGTCACTACAGTGTTTACATCTCATTTCATGTCAGATTTGAACGTAATTTTAAACACAGAAAAACACATAAATTACGGTCTTCAAAACGACAGATTTTGGTGTCATACTAATTTATATTTAGAATTCCAAGCCCTTGTTCTCCTAAACACCTTTTCATTGATTTTTCATTGAATGTCCGACACAGTACAGGTAATAATTCATCAGCATCGCGTAATAAAGTCGAAACATCGATCCATATTGCTGTAAATGATCTGTAAACATCGCAAATGCAGATGGAATCCCACTGCCCTGCAACGTGGCACAGTTGATGGTTAACCCCACTGCTTCACGTATTTTGGATTGTAAAGAAGGCTTCTACCCTTTTCCTTCACTGAATAGTTATTTCAAACTTTTGTGCCAGTTTTGTTGATTTTCATGATTTGGCTGATTCTCTGTGACGACGTAAGCGTTTTCGCGATGCTATGCAGTCTTATTGTGCTGGATATAATACCCTTCTGGCAAAACTTTTTTTCTTGTGTTGCTACTTGATATAATAAACTTGGTATAATATTTGAGGGTTGAACAACGTTTTGCAACTTTAACCAGAAACTATTAAGTGTGCAATTAAATTTTGTAGTCCGATAACCAGTTCGGCCCGAAATCATTAAGTAGGGTAGAGCAATTTGGTAGTTTCCGTGAGCAAACACTCTTAACACAGTCGACTAATTAAAATTCGGGCGTTTCGGAATTTTCCACAGTGAACCGACAAAGGGCCTTTCACTCCACGACAAACGTTTAATCACAGAGATCGTAAAAAAACGTACGCACCAACGGTTGTGAAAATGACGCACTCCCGTGGCTTTTAAAATCGGACGAGTGACTTTTTAAAGCTGGGTCATTAAAAAAGCAATTACGCCAAAGCGAAAGGAATTTGGCTTTTCGCTGGAGAACCCAATTTACCGACACTCAATGTTTACCTAATTTAATGCTGGGCCAAAATTAACAGCAAATATAAAAATGGCGCGAGCGGTCTAGGAAGTTTAGAGGGACGTGGAGGGAAGGGGTAATTAAAAGCTGACAGTTAATAGGAAAAGAATTTTAATTAACCTGTGAAAAGTGGTTCGAAATCGCGTTACAGCAATTACTGTGATGCAACAAATCAATCACAATTGCAAAACGTTCCTGCCGGTTTGGTAAAACAATTAGTAAGTAAAATCTAAAGGGGGTATGGGCTTTTAGGGATAAATATGACGTCATTCCGAAAGATAAGTTAACATGGAAAATTGGGGGGTGAGTGCCTTAGTTGTAAAAATGTTTTTGTGATAGTTAAATGGTAAATTTGCAACAAGCCAATGGTTAGCCCGAATTAAAAAGTGACGCAATACTTCTGTGACGTCGTAAAATTCGCTGTTGTTTGTCAAATCAGTGTCGTAGAATCGGAAGGGGATTGGCACCCTCTAATGGACCTTAAGATCCGGGTTCATCGAGTCTTTAAACTTTATGGAGCAGAGACATTCGCCATCTCTCAACATAAGCGGAAATTCACGTCGCGCATCACCGCCTCCCGACGCTTAATTGGCGCATCCCGTCACGCCCGACCGCCCCCGTATGACAGAGTTGTCGGCAGAAGGCAAAATAAGTCCACAGGGAATTCCGAAGCCTTTCAAGTCGAAACACAGCACTAATTTTTCTTCCCTCGTGATCTCTTTGTTGTACGAAGTCTAGTATATGCGGCATTTGGTTTCAAACATGGTTAATTGGCTGGACTAAGACTACGTATACGTACATGTCGTGTTTTCCGTATTCTTGTTGGACGGTATTTCGGCAAAAATTAAGTTTGTAAAACCGCTGTTTTGAACAGAATAATGATTTTGAAACTTTTAGAGGTTTATATCTTACACATTTTTCCGTTTAACGTGTGATTGAGAAAGATAAAAAAAATCTTTTTTCTTGCATAAATCCCACGTTTTGCATGCACGCTTGTAGTTTCAGACTAAACAAGACTGTGCTTTTTTACTGACGTGACTACGATGTATAATGCCAATACTATCCCGTTTTACCCGATTTAACAACTTTCTTATTTGATTATCAAACATGTATAACACTGTCTTTAAAAAAAACCACGTATAAAAACCAACATGTCTGTCCAAGAATATTGCAGAACAGGAATAAAAAATCCGGTATTCGTTAACAGACCAACGAAACTGACAACAAAAACTGGTCCGCTTAATATTCAAATCGTGCCATCAATTTGCAACCAGGTTGACTGAAAAATGCAATACTTTATTCCTATGCCCAATCACTTGCGTGCCACCTTTGTCACGCAATAGTCGGCAGACAATGCCTCTGTCTGTGTCACAGACATCTGTTAAGTTTTTTGTGTATCGCTGCATTTTACTGTACAAGAACGTAAAAACAGTTTGTCAATAACTTGGAAAAGTGCCCATTAAAAATAATTCGTATCTTTTTTTCACTGGCATAGATTTAGAACGACGTCAAGTTCCTGAAATTGTCACGTCACAAGAAAACTAACAAGAACTTTATGACGTCACAATGCTGCTGCTTGGTCTCAAAACTGTCCCTGTTCCGGACTGACCTTGCCAGTTTTTACGTGACCTTCGGTTGACCTCAATTACGCTATTAGGTGCTTGAAGCAATCGCTCCTTTTGCGCCGCCAACGTGAAACTAAATTTAACGCCACTGCAATTTCGAACGAACCTCCATCTTTGCCCCCTAAATTAAGGTAAACAAACAGAAATCAACCAAACTGCTGATAAGGCAAGGGATGCACATTAATTGGAAATGAATTATTCATTGAAAGTGAAACATACGCACTTAATAATTAATTATACACCCTGGATGCTGCGAACATTAAAACTGTCTTAAACTACTAATCACGAGCCTAAAATATCGGCTGTCGTACAGAAAAAACACTAATTGAGGGCAGCTGAATGAAATCCAGCAGCACGGTTCCCCGTAAAGCCACGCCAAGTTAATTTCAGCGAGACGAGCAAAATATTTCTCTCTAGAACACAGCGATCGTCGCACAAGGCAGGGAAAAAAGTCTGCTTATTATCCGCAGTCATTAATTTCGCCCGGGCCCAACAATTTGCCAGCCAACCGTAGGGGCATTAAGACGCCTAGATCCGGGGCTGCGCAGGAGGTTTAAGGAGAGAGAACGCTCCGCTAACGAGAGAGAGAAGAGCAAGCGGGGATGGAAATGAATCGGAACGGCACAAAAACGAAGGTTCTATGAGAGTGAGCGCGTTTGAATGATGTTTTATGTGTCTTAGTGAATACTCAGCAATCAAGTTGTCTTCAAAAGTTACGCACCACTCGTTTCGTTTAATTGCAAGATTCAAGCGGGTTCCCAACCAGCCTCGTGCAGTCAACCATGAAGGTTGTTTGAAAAGAAATGTTACTTGATCCGGCGCTTGTTGAAACGTTCACGCGCGTGAACGCACGAAACTCGTTCGTGAACCCGATTCAGTTGCGCTTTGACACGAGGTTGACTCTTTATTCCGACATTCGCCTCATTGCAATAGCGTCAGCATAAAGTCACTTGCCGTGAAAATCAATACCACGAAGTCAATTCGCGCCTTCGCTCCGACTAATGACTTCGCACCAGCGGGTTTTAATTTTGCGCGCGTTGACAGATTTTAACCAAAACACATCAAATTCCTGAGACAACCTCCCCAACTTATTGTTACAATCCAATACATCCAGAGCATGTTTTTTACCAAAAGAGATTTTTCTATTTGCGAAATTTTCTGGTTGAAGTTAAATGTGACATCACAATTGCGACTTACGTCGTCATGATGCGTGGTAATTAATAAAAATAAGTAATTTGTTCAACAAAATCACGTATTATTTGAAATTACTAAGATAACAGTTGAGCGATTCTAAAACTGCTGCATTAAGTCACCTTCTTGTGTCGTCATAAAACTGTCGTGGCGTCACCGGACAAATACGTAAGCAACAAAAAATATCAAACAACATTCTTTCAGATGCTTAATGGGATCATGGCACAGTACAAACCATCAAAGCTAAACCGGTTAAGCGAACAAGAATTGTTTCCAGTAAAGGACATCTGTTAAACTAATGAGCCGGAGTTAAATTTACGACAGCCAACTGTTGACGGAAGGAAACTTTTAATCGTCCGATCGATTGTTCATCCCGAAATGCCTGTTTGCCAGGAACCTTTGATTATTACGTCACAGTGACTTAGCAGGCGAATTTAATTCCGATCTATAACCACTTGAAGTAAAGATTGAACTTCGGAGCGTGGGAATAGGGGGTTGCGCAACTTTACAGCGAATTTTAGGATCTAAAATCGCAGTTTTGTACAGGGACGTGTTTTTGATTAAACTTTGAACGAAGGAAATGGAAAAATTTGAAATCAAAGTAGAAAGAGCAATTTGAAAAAGGAACAGACGATGACAATTTAGGCGAAATACAATATATTTCTTGTGCTATTTCTTGTACCGACTGATTCTATCTGCATTTTCAACTGTTTCTCTAAAATTTCGTTCATTTGTTTTATACTTTGTTGGGCCTCATGTTTGCTGGTTGTGACGTAATGCCATGACGTAATATGACCAATCATCACGACCATATCGTGACAACTTCAAAAAGTCCGCAATATTGAAGCAGGAAAGCTGGGACCATTAGGTCATCATATGCTAATGAAAGGACCACCCAGAGAGGGCGAAATATGCTCTGGAATTACTTTTAAGCTAAATAATTCCACCTAGGGTTAAATTAAGTTTGCAGAAGCGGATTTAGCGCTCGGAATTTTAGGTTCCGCTCATCCGAGTAAAATAAACAAGAACCAACCCCTCGCGTTTCAAATAAATATTGACAAAAAATAATTCCCCCAAAACTTCCGTGCAGGAGTGGGGAAGGGGGAGGCACAAACAACATAGGGGAAAATCAGAAAACTGGCATTGTTGGGTCACAATTGAATTCGCGCGAGATTTTAATAAACACATCAAATCTCGCCCATGATCAAAGAGATTTCCGTCGAAAAGTCGCGGCATTTGAACTGGAGAACGTGTCGGCTCGATTGTCGCCATTCTAATCCCGCCGCAGTATCTAAATGGATCGACGCAAATTGTTTCGTTCCATTTCGTTTGTTTGCACAACCCGCAAAATTTTCACTCGCCGCGGTAATATTCGAAAATAAGTGTATCGCGCGAGTCGGGAGAGCTATTGTCTGGCTTTTTTAATCGAACAAGCCGCGCGACCCCCTCCTCCCCCTCCCATCGCCAGCCTAATTCCTTCTGGCGACGGAAAATCTTGAGATGTTAATCTGCGAGGTTTTCCCACAATGGCGTGATGTTCTGGGGGCAAAAGGTTTCGGCGCGTTATTAATGAAGCTCCGAATCGCGTCTGCGGCGCCGCGATGTTCTAAAAATCAAAGGCTTGCTAAAGCAAACACTCCGGAGCAATTAGGTATGTTTCACGATTCACGCGGCGCTGTTTTAATGCGTCACAACGCCCCATCGGCTGCGTAACAATGGGCGCAAAAGCATTTTCGACATCCTGTTTGGTGCCGTCGCGAAAGTATTCCACAACCATTGTCCACGCACGATTCGAATTCTTTTCAAAGTCGCGCCATTAACGCTCTCAGCGCCACGCCGCTAAATTAAAGCCTGCCTCCTCCAGGTTTCTTGGCGAGCGCGTGATAAGAAACAGTGTTTTGTGACGTCATAAACGACGGTTATCGAATGAAAACAATCGCATGGGAGTTGGGGAATTGACGATTGTTGCTTTAGCGCCAGACGCGTTTTCAATCAACTTTTATGCCAGCAATCTCGAGCAACGAAAGTGTCCAAGACACAAAGGCACTGCATGTAGAGTCCTGTAGTTCATGTATCGCTTCCCATGACAAGAAATAAAAGCGCGTTTTCACAATAAAACAAAACGTGCATACATATATTTTGCGAAAACTTGTTTGCAGACAAATCCACATATTGAACTGGAATAACATAAAGTTTTTGAAGCAAGTTTACATGATTAAAAAGGGTTTCCCAATGAGCTCCACCAGCACTTCTGCAAAGTGGATGATTTATTGCTTTGGAGATGGACTTACAAAAAACGTTTTAGAGTCAAATGTGCCGAAAAACGCTTTATTCCAATTCATCAGTAGAAAAGACTGGATCAACGATAAAAAGCAGCTGTCAACCAAGTATTTTTACAAAATGTAGCTTTTTTAGTACTCCTCCATACGGTTGACTTCACAAAGCGTGTTGGGAAACCCACGTTAGACGTGAAAAACCGTGCATGTAAACAAGTACCACACGAAGCTTGTAACGAAACCCGCTTAAAGCGTGCAAATCTGTGCATGTAAAGGCCCAAAATTCCTAACCCTGCGGCGCGACCCAATAGGTATGTTTTTTTGGAGCAAATTTAAGCGGGTGTTTGTGTGCTAACAAATCTTTTACCATATTGCCAGAGACAGCTGCGAGATATCGTAATTGTTTAATCGATCATATCGGGATTAGTTCGTAGAATTCGAACCCGCGAACCTCGTAACATTAACACCCAGTTGGTAAATTTTACGACCATTAACGAACATCGAACCCTGTTTTCGCGCCCGTTGTAAATGCCTTAATAAATTACCGGGGCATTAAAACAAGGTTAATGGGAATCACCTATTGTTAGGCGGAAATCTGGATCGGCTGTGTCTGTGATAATATAAAAGCCATTTCCTTAGGCAATAAAATTAAAAATAGATATTGTTTTGCAACGCGGCTTGTTGCGTGCGAGAATTGCAGCAGGTTTTCGAACAAGCTTTGCGCAGTCAACCGCGTCAAAGTTGCAATCGTATGTTAAAATTCGGGAATCGCCCAACCACGTGACGTTTCGGAATTCGGCGTTTAAACGCCCTACTACCTTATTTGGTGTTGCAGCAGATGCGGACAAAGTACATTAACTATCTTATCATTGTAAATCGCGTTGCAACATTCGACAATTATTCTCCCATGTTTGCCAAAGTTCCGGTCAATGTCTACAGTTTAAACTGTTAACTTTATAGCGCTTTCCGCTTCAGAGTTACGTCATTCGCGGTCTTCGGCTTTCTCAAGGTGAGGGTTAAATTGTTGTGCCGTCATTAAAGGTGTAAATGTAATGTTTAAAAATAGAAACTATTGTACAGCATATTAAAACGTCCCATTTTCATTCGTGATAGTTATTTACAGTCCTATTTTGCACATAATACATAAAGTTTGTAAACAATTCTCATTGTTTGTGCCGAGATCCAAATGCTTTAAGACCGTTTTGTCTAACAAACAAGCACAAGGCAGAAAATTGTTGTAATTACGTGCAAAAAACAGTCGCACAATTTGAAAGTCTCACCTAAGCAGCAATATCAAAGTACGACCGTTTCTACGTTGATGAATGACGTCACAAGACGTTGTGATCTGACGTCACTGTGTTGAAGAAACTTTAATTGGCTAAAATTTCGAAATTTGCCCCCGATTGTGACTTAAAGCCATGACCGAAAGATCAACATCATTTACATGAAGGTATAGTTGGAAAAAACGAGGACTCAATAATAACACTGTTTATCGCCTTTGCCAGCAGAATATGATTCAGGGTGAATAATCGTTTGTGTCATCAAATCCTGTCCCGCTTTTAATCGTTATGAAATCATCAAAATGTTGATGGGGTCACAATATTTGTTTTCTAGACTGGGACAATATTTTGAGAGACGAACCATATTAAGTAACATATAGTGTCAACACATTCAGACTTTGTTTGTGTGGTCCCTTATGAATGGTTAGAAGTGTAGGATGATATATTTTTACAGTACATCTGCGAATGTTTGTCAACAAAATCACATGTTTCCTGTATCTTGTAATTAAAGTAGGTTTTGTTCCCGAAATTTGAACAGGGCCTAAAACTGTTGATCACAGTGTGTAGAAGTATTTTTCAACAACACAAGGAAGACTTATCCACCTACGCGCCAAAAACTGCATCTCAACATTTACATAAGTGAAGTCCCAGTCATGCCAAGACAAAACCAATTGTTCCAGCGAACAAAAAGAGAACAAAGGAAAGATTCGAAAACCACTACAGCGCCGACGCCGAAAAAACTGACGGCAATCAAGTAAATGTCGAACTATCAAGAAAAACACACAGGAAGAGGTGTGTGCACCCGTCCGTGACCGGCGCTCCATTGTTCGTCGCGTTCGAAAAGGAATCCCGAAGCGCGGCGGGTGGGGGGAGGGTTATTACGTTGCCACGGCGACCGACAGACACGAGATAATCTAGGTATTCCTCGACAGGCAAGACAAAGGCCATCGCGAATCGCGCCGCGCGTAATTAAGCGCCGTGCCCATTCGAATTCGCTCGGGCGTGACGGGCGCGGCGAAAAGCGGCGAAAAAATAAACGAGGAGCTTTTTGTGTCGGAGGTTTTGGAACGGCGGGCGCGCGAAGCGGTGGGGGGGGAGGTATTAATACCGGGACAGAGCGCTAGAGTAAATAGATTATGAATTAACGAGCAAAAGCGTCGAGCGTTTAATTGATGAAGGAAAGGCTTGACCTGGGTAGACCTCCTTTTCATCGCGCGCCGTTTATCAAAATATTCCAGGACCCTGTTTTTGTTTTTCTACGCGTTTAATTGAGCGCTACGCCCCCGCGTGACGACGCGAGTTTTTGTGTAACGGATTTTAATTGGGCCCAATCACAAAGCGCACTGAAATAATATTGATATTGGGAGTAGATGGCGATTCGCGATTCATTAGTTCTATTTTCTATTGTTACGCGCATCGTAAAAGAGATTCAATCACAAATATTGAGCGTCTGTCGATGCCTGTACTTACTGCTGGCCGCTTGTTGTTCCATGTGGACGAATTTTGACTTGTTAAAAGATAAAAGATAAACAAAAGTTATGTGCTAAATCGAATCCTGTCTCTCGACGCTTTGTTCGCTTTTTCAACTGACAAAAACAGCTTCAATTTTCCCTCTTGATTAATTTAAAAAAAAAAGATTGACTTAAACCGATACTAACCGTAAAACCGTTTTTACTGTCGTTCGTCTCGTAATAACTGCCCAAAATGATGTTACAACTCTTCTGAAATCTTTTTTTTCTCGATATGTTCAGGACTCGGCATGGTTGACTGCACAAACTCGCTCGTGAACCGCCTTACATTCGCATCCCAACACTGCCACCCATTGCATCTGATCTTATTTGACCTTGTTTGGTAATATTTTCGACCATTTGGCAACTAACATCACAAACAGAATATCAAATTTGAATTGAATTTTCAGAAACAAGATTCTCGACTTGAAAAAAAACTTCAATCGGCAAATCCAATTGTTACATTTTCATATCGATCTTTAAACACAAACTCGATTTAGCACCAACTGCAAAAACAACACATAACCCACAAACTGACATTTAACCGTCTTATTAATACGGCGCCGTTAAAACTGCTTTGACAAGTAATACACGTCACAAATTACAAAAAAACTCTCTCTTCAGGAATACAATCGCTCGGGAGTTCCCACCAAAAGCGGAAGTACCGCCACATCCGGGTTTCACATGATCAAAACTCCCACGCTCCCAGCCGCAGACAATCGGAAGTTGCAATTAACGCAAAATGACCTTGGAATGACTTTGGGCCCCGTCGGCGTCAGATTTGCGTGAACCACGCGACAGTTTTGGCCCGGACGCCGGGTTCTAGGGGCGTCGGGCGTGTGAATGGCCGTCACTGTTGGCCATGGGCCCGGGGATAACTGTTTGATGACAGGTATTTGGCGTTGAGGGCCGACTTTTCACTGCTACAGAAGCCAGGAGAAGTGCGTAATGCACTTGCTATAATTAGATGCCCGTTATAAGGGAATGGCAGGGAGAACCGATGTTCAGACAGTGTGTGGCTGTGACATTGAGTCCTGGGTTGTTCAAAGTTTTGCAAAACGCTTTGGAGTTTGTAAAATAACAAACTTTTGCCTCAGTGCGACCTGTTATGTGATAAACGCTAAAATAATTGTAAAACAACCGAATTTTATTCGTTGCTAAGGTTTTTAAAAACTGCCCGCAAAAAAATGACAAGGGCATGAGGTGTGTTGCAAAAGATGTCCCAATTTCAATCTATGAAGCAACCTTTACACCGGTACGAAAAAAATTTGTATCAGGAGACGATAAACGAAGCAAAATCCACTTGACAAATCTAACAAAAGAAAACATTCCACTTCTTCACAAGTGCTATGACGTCACAATTCAAAAACCGCGCAACACCTGTAAATTGCAGAACAACATGCATTGTTACGTCATTAAAAGGAAATTCGATGAGTCAATGAAACAAAAACCTAAGCAGCCTGCAGCTGACAAGCAGAGTGACGTCATAAGCCCGCGCGACACTCCAGAATGCACGGACAAGTGACGCGAAATGGAGCGCGACCGTGATTGGGGGGAAGGGGGAGCAATTAATTGAACTTTGACCTCTGCTGTTTCCATAACAACTCGTTTTTCCACGCTGAGTTGCGTGTGATTCCAAAACAGAGGCGACCCGCTGTTTCCGCAGCTGCTCTGCTTAATTGACGAAACAAAAATAGAAAATTTGGCCCCGTCGCCGCGCCAGAGCTTCTCGATTGTCACAAAAATTCTACAACTATTTGGGAAATGTATTTCAGCCTTTAAAAGGTGGGTGTTTTTTCCGGGTACACGTAGGGGCTATAAATTCCCCTTTCCTCTGCAAGGGGTTGAAATTTCAGTAACAGTTGGTTTATTTAAAGACCCATGGCCAACAAACTAGATTTCAAAGTGCCGTCGCAAGTTATTTCTTAAATCTGCAAATTGAATTCAAAAGCGGCTGATTCTTTACTTAACACTTAATACACCCAGTTCCATGGCTGTATCCTTGTTTGCAAATGATACATCTCATCTGGGTTTTGCATCTGGGATTTCGTCGCCTTATTTGACTTAATTGTGATTTTTCAGCCGTGCGTCATCAGTATATGGCGCATTACACACAGAAACAGAGTTATTGGAATTCCAATTATGACGTCACACAAGGGAATACTCGAGCGGTGTCAAGTGTTCGAGAACCCGGCGGAAAAAAAGCCGCGCGGTTAGCTCGATTGTCCTCGTATGCTAGAACAACGCAATAAGCGACTTGGATGACTTCACAAATGGATATTGGGGGTGGGGAGGGGGTAATTAAGGCGTGCCAACTCCGTGGGTAATTACGTTTTTGGGGTAACGTTATTTTTAGATTTGCTGTATTGATTTTTAACATTGTGAAAGTGTTAAGTGCGCACGCCTAATGAAAATCT
This sequence comes from Phallusia fumigata, assembly GCA_008931825.1. Taxonomy (NCBI): domain Eukaryota; kingdom Metazoa; phylum Chordata; class Ascidiacea; order Phlebobranchia; family Ascidiidae; genus Phallusia; species Phallusia fumigata. The sequence goes on from QXVZ01025693.1 coordinate 31,003, forward strand.
AAACCTCTGCCAAGTAGACTTGACTGTTGACTCTGAACTTGACTTGACAAGGCCGCACACCGCGTTTTAATTATCGCCAGCTTCTACACAAATTGGCGTGTTTTCTCCGGGTGTGTAAGCCTAGGAGGATTTTAGGATACAGCGAAAATGGCTGTGAAGTTGCAATTCCAAAACCTAATAACCCCAAATCCGACCGTAAACAATCAAAATTATGTGTGAAAAAAACAGTCAAAGCCCAGCCGTTACGGTTGAATAAACATGCACAGCAGTGTGTGGGGCGCCCGCTGAGGCCATTATGACATGATAAATGGTCGAAACTGTCTAATGGATGGATTTTTCCGTTTTAACGTTTATGAGATGTTGATAGCAAAATGACGTTATGTGGGCACGAAACAGTATTTCTGGCGTCATTGCTTGGGCATTTATTCGCACAAATTTGTACACGTAGCATTTCTTATTTACCACAGTTACAGTACCGCTTCATAGTTATCAATTTGGCCAAATATTAAAAATGCTAAAAAATAACACAATTCATAAAAGATTGTCCAGTATTTTAAACAACACGACAGCTTTTTATCATTATCATTCTCATAACATGTATATTTTGAACAAAACTACCGGTTTGGGGCCAGTGATCATTAGAATGCAACCAAGCACCAAAAAACGAATGCCCAAAGATTCGCTCCACTGCGGCAAATAATAGCCACAAAAAAGCCTCGCAAAAACAGCACTTTGCGCAAACCTGTAGGATTTTATCAGCTTTTTACATCAAAAAACTGCCTTCTCCACCCGTTAATTAGGGTTAGGCGACGCAACGGGCACCTGCACTGGCATCGGCGGCCGTAATTCGGTCGAAAATAGGCCGTCGTTAATTTTGATCGAGCTTGAAGAGCAATGGAAAGGAAAGGGATGTTTTTCGATAAACATTGTTGTCAAAGATAAGATAGCGCTGGTGTCTTTGATGCGGCGTAGGTGTCGCGTTTCGCAGCGGGCTAATTATTTTAATGGCCGCCGCTCCTCCCCTTTCGGACACTTGCGCTGCTCTCATGGGGTGAAATCATGCAGCTATTTTTGTGGGCACAAAATTTGTTTGCATAAATCGAAACGTTTCTCTGTTCTTTGTGTCTTTCGTTTACCAAGGTTATTGCAATACGCAAAACTATTACAAACTACAGGTTTCATGCAATTTATTTGGAAATGATTTAGAACTAATAAAAAGTCGTTTAGTAGTCTCTAATCTAGAAGTCTTTGTATTGACAAATGCGGCTTTTAAAACGCACGAACTTATATTCGATGAATCAAATACAATTATTATAATTTTGCCCCACAAAAAATTAGTGAAACTTTCATAAGGCGTTGTGTTTGTTCTTTTGACGAAAAATGTATTTAAAAACTGATTAAATACTAGTAAGAGTTATAGCCCCCAGCTAGGATTAGCAAAAATAAAATTTAAACCAAAAGCTCTCTTGGAAAAAACGTGATTGTAATGTTGAAACCGGCTTGAAATTGAATCCGAAAATTACCATTAATTTTCGCAGACGGTTTCCCAAAATATTCCACCAACAGTTTAAGCGAGATTAAAATCACTGAACACAAAACTCCATTCACAAATTCCTGCGTGGGAAAACGTCACAAAGGGCATTGTTACGTCACTTTAATGGCCAACAATCAGACTAAAAGCAGAACGAAATACTTTGGGAAGTCAGTTTTTGGTAGCAATACCACTTTTACCGTTCATTAGCGGCCAGGTGTTGGGGATTAGGCAGCTAATCGGGGTATTACAGAGCCGGTACGGTCCAATGACCAGGCCAGTAACGTCAGAGGTTCTGGATTGGGGGGTCTTAACAAAATGTGGGTAATCTCTCAGACCACTCATCGAGTTTTAATAAAAAATTTTTTGTTTTTAAAATATTTTTTCTAAGTAGGGTGAAAAAAAATACTTTGAGCTGACATTTTGTCTGTTATAACAATCTTGCCATCATCACTAAAACCAATCATTATTTGATTTTACCCGGGCTCGACCGGGGAAGATTCCGAGGACGAATGTTTCATTTAATGTATGTACATTGGTCGAGCGCCTCGGACCACCCGACCAAGCGCTCGCCCGCTTCCAAGATATCGAATTTCCAAACAAATTGCTACAATTGCGCCATCTGGTGACCCGAATACCGCAATCATAAACCAACATCAAAAACAAAACACCTAACAGTAAAAACATTCCGACTACATTCCAAAGAAAAGGTAAAGGAAAAGGCTGTTACTTTATGACGTGTATCCACAGCCGCTATCACCCCCCTTCCCCCAAACTACTCTTTGTGGCATTTCCGATTCACGCCTTGAAAACTATTGGCCACGTTTTGTTGAAGACGGACGATAGAGTTAAACCACGTGACGACAGGTTGCGATGATCCGTGACGCTCGTACCCTTGGGAAGACGAATTCACGAATCTATTCAGCTGATTAAACAACCTTCAAATGAACGGTGCGCGCTTATTACTCCTTGAACGAAGGAAATTTCAATAGAGATGATGTCGCTTAGAATTGGGCGAGGTTTAATTAAAACTGCGCTCAAATAAAGAAGGTGAATTGAAAATGATTTATATTTGGGTAAGTTTTACGTTCGGTCCGATTTCTTCCATTTTTTTCATGTGAATAATATTCGTTTGTTTGTTGTTTGTTTTAAAAATCCCCGAAAAACGAAACAACGCATGATCAAGTTACGGTCATATTTGGCCCAAATTTATGCTACCTGCTTTACTGCAGTTTACTACCAAGTTTTTTTATTCCATTTTCTTTTATTTGAAGTTTTATTTGAACTTTTACCCAGTTTCATGAACCATCAGTTTCCACTAGGTTGTAGAGCTTCGCCACGGAAGTTTTTGGGCAGAAAGTTTGCAATTTTGCCTAGGTTTCTCCTAAATGACAAACTGAGTAGGGTGCAATCAACACTCTTCCAGACGCCACGTACCGAACGTTTTTCATGATTGTAACGAATTTTGTGACCTTGATCGCATCAACTTTGTCAAACTTTTGCCCCGCTTGTCATTTAAGAAAAACCGCAGACAACGTAAGAGACTTATGTGGGATTGGAACCCACGACCTTGAGATTAAAGTTGTTGACAATGGTTGAAAGCGAAAATAGATGAAAACAACGTCACAAATATCGGCTGTTTGTTGAAAAGGCGAGAATATAGGGTCGTTCGAGGCTATGAAATGGAACGAGAAAATACTTAAAAATTGTTCCAGGCCTGCAAAGGTATCTGACCTATTATCATCATAAGGCAGTATAGTTTCGAACCGCCGAAAAATATAGAGAGTAAAAATTTACAAGTTTAAGAGAAACAAGCAGCTATTTTGATGATACAGGGGCAATATATCATCCATCATTGTTTCAAAGCACTCGAAAACATCTCCCCGCAGGCTAAGAGTCGGTTTTAGGGCAACCTAAAATCGACAACATCGCAATATTAGAACCAATCACAAAAATTGACCCCTTTGTATTCCGAACCCTATTTTAGCCCCCCTGATTGGGGGTGCGCAAAGGGGGCGTTTACATACGTCACGAAATACCCCTGATTTAGAACCCTAAAATTCCTGGCGGACAAATATTGTAATGAGTGGGGCAAAATTATCCATCCAACCCCATGNTAATCTCTCAGACCACTCATCGAGTTTTAATGAAAAAAAATTATTTTTGTTTTTAAAATATTTGAGGGTGAAAGTATGAAAAAAAATACTTTGAGCTGACATTTTGTCTGTTATAACAATATTGCCATCATCACTAAAACCAATCATTAATTGATTTTACCCGGGCTCGACCGGGGAAGATTCCGAGGACGATGTACATTGGTCGAGCGCCTCGGACCACCCGGCCAAGCCCTCGCCCGCTTCCAAGATATCGAATTTCCAAACAAATTGCTACAATTGCGCCCTCTGGTGACCCGAATACCGCAATCATAAACCAACATCAAAAATAAAACACCTAACAGTAAAAACTTTCCGACTACACCCCAAAGAAAAGGTAAAGAAAGACTGTTACCTTATGACGTGATATCCACAGCCCCTATCACCCCCCTTCCCCCAAACTACTCTTTGTGGCATTTCCGATTCACGCCTTGAAAACTATTGGCCACGTTCTGTTGAAGACGGACGATAGAGTTAAACCACGTGACGACAGGTTGCGATGATCCGTGACGCTCGTACCCTTGGGAAGACGAATTCACGAATCTATTCAGCTGATTAAACAACCTTCAAATGAACGGTGCGCGCTTATTACTCCTTGAACGAAGGAAATTTCAATAGAGATGATGTCGCTTAGAATTGGGCGAGGTTTAATTAAAACTGCGCTCAAATAAAGAAGGTGAATTGAAATCGATTTATATTTGAGTCAGTTTTACGTTCGGTCCGATTTCTTCCATTTTTTTCATGTGAATAATATTCGTTTGTTTGTTTGTTGTTTGTTTTAAAAATCCCCGAAAAACGAAACAACGCCTGATCAAGTTACAATCATATTTGGCCCAAATTTCTGCTACCTGCTTTACTGCAGTTTACTACCAAGTTTTTATTCTATTTTATTTTAAGGATAATCCAGTTTCATGAACCCATCAGTTTCCACTAGGTTGTAGAGCTACACCACGCAAGTTTTTGGGCAGAAATTTGGCCTTTTTGCCTAGGTTTCTCCTAAATGACAAACTGAGTAGGGTGCAATCAACACTCTTCCAGACCCCACGTACCGAACGTTTTTCATGATTGTAACGAATTTTGTGACCTTGATCGCATCAACTTTGTCTAACTTTTGTCCCGCTTGTCATTTAAGAAAAACCGCAGACAACGTAAGAGACTTATGTGGGATTGGATCCCGCGACCTTGAGATTAAAGTTGTTGACAATGGTTTGAAGCGAAACTAGATGAAAACAACGTCACAAATATCGGCTGTTTGTTGAAAAGGCGAGAATATAGGGTCGTTCGAGATTCGAGTCCATGAAATGGAACGAGAAAATACCTAAAAGATAAAATTCTTTCAGACCTGCAAAGGTATCTGACCTATTATCATCATAAGGCAGTAGTTTCGAACCGCCGAAAAATATAGAGAATAAAGATTTACAAGTTTAAGAGAAACAAGCGGCTATTTTGATGATACAGGGGCAATATATCATCTATCATTGTTTCAAAGCACTCGAAAACATCTCCTAGGAGGCTAAGAGTCGGTTTTAGGGCAACCGAAAATTGACATCATCGCAATATTAGAACCAATCACAAAAATTGTCCCCTTTGTATTCCGAAACCTATTTTAGCCCCCCTGATTGGGGGTGCGCAAAGGGGGCGTTTACATACGTCACGAAATACCCCTGATTTAGAACCCTAAAATTCCTGGCGGACAAATATTGTAATGAGTGGGGCAAAATTATCCATCCAACCCCATGTAATTGGGACCGGAGCACGGATTACAGATTATTGGGTGTAATCCAGCATAAAATTGAAGCCCGCTGCTAGATTTTTGCTTCGAGACTAATGATTGTTCGTCATGCCTGGATGGAGATGATAGGCAGTGACGAGAGATTGCGATGAAGGTCACTTTGAAAGGTCACGTTGAATTCAGCGGTTACTTTCGAGCGAGAAATGGGTAATTTTGTTTCCTTTATAAAAGACCCCCTGGGGCATCATTGGGTTGGGGATAAGTTTGTTTGTGGACTTCTTTACCTCAATTACCGAAAATCGCTTTATTAACCATAAAAATGGAAGGGGTAGCGGTTGAACCCTCAACTAACACAAAAAAGTGCCTCATTTTTGCAAATAATTTATGGAAAGCTGTTTTTCAAAAACACAGAATCTTTTTCTAAAGAGGGTCTCAGGTACGATTCGGTCCGTCACTTTCGAAAGATGTTTTGATAAATTTACAACGATGAGTTGCTACTGTTTTTCTTTTCCCAACGCCAACAAAAGATTTTCATCACTTGCAAAATCTTCGTAAAGTATAAGTCAAGATTCTTAGTTTGAGCACCGCCAATGCTGGTTCAGTCATCATCGTTTCTTTCACGTTTCGTTTTGCCCCCTTCATCTTTTTCTCGCCATTACATCAATCCCGAAATGGTTATGCAATCAGTAAGTACAGTTGACCCGTATAAACGCCCGGAGAAAAGGACCTCAAA
>QXVZ01025696.1:0-11267 GCA_008931825.1 Phallusia fumigata
CGCTAACTCCGGCACGCTGGCAGAACGATATTATGGCGTAAGACACACCAGTACTAGCACCGCTTTTTTGAAACAACTTTATGGGTTCTTGCTTCAAAGAAATTTAAAGCTATTTCGCGGTAAGGTATGTAAAACCACTACTCTTAGCCTCATAGTTTTCTAGCTAATATCTTTAGTGATTTCCAATATTTTGCGAACCAAGGTTGTTTTTTAATACATTGTTGCAATGTCTTGTCCAGCTTCATTTATTTTACGACATTTGCACTGTCAGCATGTATATCAGCGTGTTAAAAAACGACTCTTGATTCTGTTTACTCAGAACAATTTCTGAGTTTCTACACATATTTGTTCAAACGCCAATTTGTCTAACCACTAATTCAGTCTACAAGTTTAACTTTGCTACTAAAACTGCACTTACTACAGCCAAACTGCATACAGTTAATACTTTTCCCAGCTAGCCTTAGCTGCCGTACAGCAGGAAAGCAGTTCATTACTCAGCCGCTCAGCAGAATTGTGCATGCATTATGACGCAACAGGAAGAATTGTGGCTTGTTGACTCGAATGCAATTTTCCTGCTATTTTCAGTGCAGCTCATTGAACTTTAGCAAAAGTGATTGCACTTTCTGAGTACCCCGTGGCCACCAAACGTGAAATACCTTGAGTGGGTAACTGATTGAACTCCTCACCCTAACTCAAAGTTTGCAATATGTTAATAGCAAGCAGTGTATAGTCAAAAAGCGCTGTTTCTATGCTGTTAACTGTAACGCGCGTGTATTCTTGTTACGTGTTGCCATCGGCATATGAATGATATGGCCTGCGGCGATGCCACGGTTATATACGACCTTTACTGACGTAATCTTTTAACAAGCGTGTCTTTTGTAAAACAGATACAGCCATCTAACAAACAGTTTTGGCCAACAGCTAGAGTCGGGGATAAATATTTACGTTCACATTTCACTGAATTTATGAGATCTTTTAGATCATAGTATAACAACACATCTAACGGTTCAAACTTTATGGGTTTTTCACAACGCAATACCCGTCTGCATGCTGGCTGTTCGTATGTTGTCGCAAAAATTGTACACATAACAAGATAGAAATCTGACGTCATACTGCTATAACGTACAACATATTATGTACCCAAACTTTTGTAGGAGGTATTTTTTTCGGCAAAACAAAGGGTTCAGGGTCATTTTCTTTCACAAAACCTTATGCTTTTGCTCCTTGCTCTTAGCATAGAAACATCAAGTCTTACTTTAGGTTACAGTGTAACAGAAATAGTGTCAAAACCCTCTCCGGTGTTTTAAGCGACTGTACTGAAACGGTTACTAGACTGTCTTGTTGTAAAGACTTGACCGAGGGTAACGTGTAAAAACTGGTAACCTCGAAGGAGAAAAGTAAATGTGCAGTCATGAACCTGTGCACCTGGGCAAATGTTAAGCTTACAGCTTTAGCGGTGGTGGTGACAGCTCGGCCGTAACCCAACATCAGTCAATCTACCGCAAACAGCATGTTACCAAGATAAGAACCGCGCCTAGCAGGTTTCAGGACGTGGTTCTCCAATTTCTGATTAGCCGAATGTTTTTGCGAAGATTTTTGGACTGTTTTTTGTCAAACTAAACATTTGGTAAAGTAACAAAGGAATTATCTGTGACGTCACTGACCAAATGACTAAGCGATTATCTATGACGTCACTGTCTGTTTATGATAAATTTGGTAAAACACTCTAACTTTTAAAATCACACCCATAGCAAAACTACTGCTAAAAGGCGACTTAAAAGATTGAGATTGATAAAACGCAGCTTTCGCCAGTTTATTTTAGTTGAAGATGGTCATGAGCAATCAAAAATAACACTACAAACTAAAGAAGGCAAAAAACATAATGCCCGTCTACAAAAAAACAAAACTAATGATTACACAACTAACAGATCCCTTAACGATAAATGTTTATGTAAAACGAATTGCGCGCTATTATCATAATAATTATGCCATACAAAAATAAGATGTCTATAGTCAGGGGATCCAGTAAAACGAAATAGGCACTCTGATGGGATCATGAAACACTAACACCCCGTAAACTTCATGGTGCTGTGGTTTACAGTTAGAAATAAAGATTACAAATTAGTTTGTAATTTGATCTTACAATATATGACTTTGTCCCAACAGCGTCTAGCACGAAGCTTTATAACTAACATTTAAACTATTCCTGGAGATTATAAAAACATCTAAAAAAGAGTAGCAAAGTGCGTAAATGAGCATGAAACAAAGGCACAGTATTAGAAAGAACATCCATATGTTTTGCATATAATTGCAGCTTTAACGCTTTCTAAATGAAATGGAAGTAACACCTTCCCAAGTAGAAACACGCTATTACTCCAAATATGGAATAACTTCAGTAGCTTCGTTGTTACCATGCATTTTGTGAACTAGGTCTTGGCCCTTCATCTTGTGCTTCACTCTCGTGTACGTCCTGAAGTTTTAAATATATTGGTTACACATTTGGCTGTATTTCTACACATAAAGGCATAGCATTTTGTAACGAAGCACGCACAATGAACTCTGTCATGTACATTTGCGTGTTTATCCAAATAGTAAAGTTATGACTCTTGGTTGGAGGGCCAGGTCTGGTTTTGGAATTGCACCTTATAGGCCTCAGTAAAAAGATCGCCTTACCACAAGTAAAAAAACTAGGCTCACAATGTTCCGAAACATCTGAATATCCCAATTTATACCTTAAGGTCCATCTGTTCAACTGGTTTAACTTTCGTAGGCTCCTTCTTCTTCTTGTTTTTACACGAAGTGTAAATCCCGTACCCAATCCCAATGATTAGAATCACTCCAGCTACGGAGCCAACTATGATTCCAACCAATTCTCCAGTAGACAATCCGCCACCACCCGAAGCAGTAGTAGTTATAACCACAACAGGTAATGATGTTGTTGTTTCTGCATCCTTTTTGGTCACCACCTGTGGTCAATAATAATATAATACGGTGAGTTTAGGGGAATCTGTTATGATTTGAAATGGAGTTTATGTCCCTGACGTATACGCTTAAGCGTGTTTCGAGCGAGTGTTGTGCAACCAACCATGACAAAACTATTTGATAAATGCTCGTCTTGCAATCGTTTTTTCTGCATTACTCTATTAACTCTATTTTTTCTGCATTAATTGCTAGAGGTAGTAACGTCATATACTAACATATTAAACCGACGAGGCGTTTAAATGCTTTCTTAATGGGGGGCAAAACTATTTAGAGATATTTAAACAGTATTGGTTGTGACTTGTCAGAGAAACTTTAAGTCAAAATCCACAGTCATGATCGTTTATTTACCATTTTGACCGCGAACGATCCTGAAGTCTCAGGGCAAGAACATTCCAAGAAGTTGCTGGCCCCCTCGAATAAAACTGTTGAACTACATCCTGCGTTTTGCCAACTTTCGCTTCCGTATTGTACACAGGTTGCTGTTGTAATGTGAGTGCTGTTTTCGAATGTTCCTTCTTCGTTGAGATCGTAGTGCTAAAAATTATGCATTGAAAGTAGACTAGATTTTATTTTGTGTTTGGATCGTTTGATTTTTGTTTCGAGATATCAAGTGACAACATGGCAAAGGGATTAGTGTTTGCATACGTAAGGTCGGGGGTTCGAAACCCGACTCAGCCGTTTATGCGTTTGTATGAGTAATACATTTTGGCATTAGGTCTTAAAAAGCTGTTGCAAACTGATATAATCGTTGGTAGAAATAGCAACAGATAAATAAGGATGTTTTAAAATGATGGAATTTTGGATAGGNTGTTTCATGTAAACGGCGTGTAAACGGCATGCAAACAAAAAATCTAAATATTTAGGGTTAAAATGGTAAAAAATGGGTGAATCCAAACTAAAACCTAAAAGTCATTTAACATACTCTGTATTGTATCAACTATTAAAATAAGAAACTTCTAGGTGACCTACTTTGTTAAATATTGCCGTTTTTTAAATTTTACGTTTTGGGACTGTGGGTGAACCGTTGGGTGAATTGGAGTAAAAAGGTGGCAGTGCACAACTTTAGATATGCATCTATCATGTGTGAAAATTTAAATAAATTTGAACAAATCCTTTTTGGTGAAAACGTGGGAACAAACTCGCGTTAGACAGAAAAAAACAATATGTGTTCCCTTCATGAAAGGGCACCCATAATTACCAAGAGACTTAATGAGGGTAGTTTAGCTTTAGCCTTTGAAAAGGAAAAAAGATTTTGGGACGAAAATCGAATTTGTGCCTTTCCGGTCTTGGGTCCCGTCCCAGTGGAATTGGTAAGATCATTTTCGTGGTCTGGACGTTTTTTAGTCTGGATTATGAGGTTAATCCTATCAGTTTTGCCATTTTTACATACTTTTGCTTGTGACAAACATCCTAACAACTAAAACTTGGAAACTTCATAGAAAAAGCTAACAGTCATGTTAAAAAGTCCGTTAGTATGTTTTTGTTTACCTTCGAACACTGCTAGACCGAGCAGAGACTCTATCGTGTTGTACACGGAAGCAGTTACATTAACATTGGAGGCCAAACATTCAAGGTTACCTAAAATCCTGAAAATAGATGAAGTTTCACTCTTGTGTCCTACACATGAACTCATGTGGTTATAAAACAGGACAAAAAAAGCAAAAAGCTTTTTCAATTTGAAAGTTTTTAAACTGGAAAGAGGTCTGATTAAACATGTTTGAAACTGTTTGCTTTAGAATCCCTTTTTTACGAACTAGAAATTGGCAAGTTTCGACTAGAAGCAAAGTGGAGCAGCTAATTACTTACACCGATAGATACTTTATTAGGACTTTCAAGCTTTAAAGACAACAAAGTATTTTACCGTAACAAATTCACAGTTTTCGGACGAATCTTTAAAAAATGCTTCTGTAACCAACACGTCATAAATTTACTTCATGTGATCATTTCACCAACTCACTCTTGTGATTGCGAGACGACGTTTGCTTCGGGTGGGGCTTGCATCAAGTTGTTGATTGTGGTAACGAGGGAATCTACAACCTTGTATGCAAATGAATGTATTGTACACAGTAATAAATTTGTTTTGCAAGCGATGTTATTTAAACCCTACAGAAATGGATGGGCTTAATCAAATATAAAATATAAATGCTTTTGTTGCGACACAACATATTGGCAAGATCAGGCAGTCCAACCTTTTGGCTTTAGCTCAACGATTCAGTTTCCAGCATTGTTAGACCAATATCGCAGAAATTACACATGTTGTTAAGCTATTTCATATGTTGCTGAGCTATTCAACATACACCATTTCGAAACAAAAACTTTAATGGCCCGTGTGAATAACAACCTTATAATTACTCGATATTAGAAACCTAAGGCTTGCTCATACCAATCTACTGGTTATATTTTTTTAAGATGTGCCAAGGGAAAAGTGGCTTATCTCATTGGATTCGGTTCGTGATATGTTTAAAACAGCAGGTTTAGGTTACCAACTCCGGTGCATAGTTTTTCAACCGGTTCGTCGCACCTAGCAATTTAAAGTCAACTAAGAATGTTTTGTTTTGCTGGTTTTACTCCGAAACGATTGACGTGTGAGCGTTGAAACATATTGCTGCTAAGTTTTGTGAACGATTTGCCATGTTTTATAAGCACAAGAACCCAGGTTTTTATTTTTTGCGTTGAGCGATTTGTGTTTGGATATAGTACCAGTAATTTGGGGCCTCGATCCGGTTCACGGATTCGGGGTTAATTTGGATTCGATTCCCTGCATGGAATACAAAAATCCTTGTAAGGGCAAGCTTCGACTTGACCTGTGTTTTATTACATTCTGTAAATAAGTAATTATACCCCACGCAGTTTTGCTTGTTTTGTTAACAACAACGCGACGAAACTATAAAATTGAACTTTGTTTCCGAAAAGTGCTGCTGCTTGATATACTAACTTGGTTTCGAAGTTTAAGCTTAAAACTCGCTTAAATTCGAGTGGATCTTTGCGAAGACACAATGGCCCTGAATAACGATTATCTAGTTGATTCAAATTTATTTAAAAAAAACATGCGAAATCCAGTTCTGCATGCAAATTGATAAAAACAACAACCCAAGCTTACCTCTGGTGCAATGGTGCCACTGCAAACTTCACCAATAGCGGTGACGTAATTTGAAACGTCATCAGCTTGAATTTGGGTTGGATCTGACGTCAGAACTTCCAGCAGTTGAGATTTCTCTAACGGGTCTGTGGTTTCGTTCAATGAAATTGAACAGTTGATCGAATTTACATCTTGCCACGCTGCTGTACCATTTACGTCTAATACACACTTTCTTGACTCATTCGATTTTCCATCTGTTATCAATGACAAAAAAGCGGGAAGGTTAAATTTGGCACGATTTTTAAACAAAAAGCTTTTAAAGATAAGTTGTGCGGAAATAGATAGTTGACATAAAAATGTCCAGATTTAGACTACGATTGATGTCTTGTGAACAATATTTACAATTAGGTTGTTAATAATTAATAGACTGTTTGGGGTTGATACGCTACAACTACAAACGGTGTCTTTAAACTTACCGTAGGGACCGTCTATGCATGTGTTGTTTGAACTTACAGTAACACCCGCTTCCGTTGTCGGGTAAACTCCATCTGCCGCACACACCGCTAGAAAATAAACAATACGTTTCAAAAAATAAAAAAAGTTTTTAGAAGAGTCGGCATAAGGAGGTTTTAAGCCAAACCTTCGTAGACAACGGATTAAGAAAATTTTCACATGAAAGCTATCTCCTTATACATCAGTTTATACATGAAACTGAACCTTATAAATTGGCTCTAACTCATGATAATAACAGTGATTGTTGAAACGTTTGCATTACAATGTATCTACTAAATACGAGCTCTCAGGCAGTTACGTTTTCAATTAGAGTAACTTTTTCAAGTTCGTCTCGTTTTCGTAAATTACTTTTTTTGTCAAGTTCCCAAAGTACCTAAAATGACAGTGATCGATCGTAAATATTAGAATTGTAGATCAAAAGACTTGACTTGACTATCTACGCCGTATACAGGGATCATAAATATAACGCGTTTCTGCGTCAGGATCATTGCAAACTTATGTATACGCAAGGACTGCGACTGATACATAGCCGAATCGGAGTCATCTCTCCACGCATTCAGGTTCAGTGGCAAGTGGACAAAATCTGTGGAGCTGTATTTTACTAGTTGATCAACACAAGCTTGGTGTTGCTGGTCCAATTACAGACTCAAGGCATAAACCGAGGCTACTCAATTGGCGGATCGTGGTCTGCATCCGGAACTTTGTAGGTTTGAAGGCGGATCTCAACAGTACCTTGATTTTGGCTGCATACGCTGCATTTACACAACCACAACACTATAGTTAAGAGCATAACTGCCTGAGAATTTATACAGATGAATACATTGCATTGCAAACGTTTCGACAATCGCCGTTGTGTTGGCAAATGATCGGACAGCAGTAAATTTAAAACTTTTGTATCGGACTTTTGTTAAAACTAGTTGAGGAGCAATGACATGGAGCATAAAAAACCTAGCTTGCGGTGATTCGAATTTGAGACTAAAGCTTTTCTTGGGCAGGTGTTCGGTCAATTTAGCCCGAGCCATTAATGCGCCTGCTAATAATTGATAGGTGTCAAATTGTTGCTGTTACTTACGAACGTCACAGATGGTTCCGCTGAAGCCGGCTCCACAGTTGCAAAAAAATTCATTTGCGCCCGTGCCTTGTGTACAACTGCCATTGTTGCATGCTCCTGTTGTGTCGCAGTAATCCTCTGCAAAACAACTTCAAGGTGAACTTTGCTAAAGTAAAGGTCAGCCTCGGCGTAAATTCCCCGCACCAAATGGTGCAAATACATTTTGGCATTTATGATTCTCGTAATTTTATTGCACTCTAAACATGGTCAATATTGAGCACAGACATAAATCGGTTTTGTCCTGCTTTGTGCACTAAACTATGCCAAACGATCGTTAAACCCTACTTGATTGTGCCTAAAACGCCTTTGAAACGACCTTTGCCTTGTAAAAGGGGTTGACTTTGGAACGATTGACATCACAAAATTTACACGCTTTTGGTGTGTACGAAATAACAGGGTCAAGGACGTAATATTCACTACAACAATGACATAAAAACCGTCTTAAACCTCCCACACAATGCAATTGGCGTACACGGCCTGCAGATTAACATTCCATACTAAATTTTCCATAATTATCATTAAGATGTAACGCAACTATTGCCAAGATATTAAGTGGGTGGACTTTCACATACAAGGATGAAAAAAGCCAGTGTTTCATACCGTGTAGAATAGTTTGACAAAAGAAAACCGATAAAGGGTCGAATTGCACACCGATAAATGTTGAAAACACCGAAACAAAACGAAATTCCCTACTTTTTATTCTGTGACCTATAAAATATTGCTTTATGTTTGGGACCTTAACATACTGCGTGTGATTGTCTCCAGCAATTAAGCTTTTACGTTCTAAAAAAACATCCTATGGCATGTTAACAATCATACAGTGCCGGATATGCGCCAATAATTGGCTTTTTCTTAAATAAATGGAGACATTTTCTCCTGCTGCTTGTTTCATATTATTACATTTCTAACCACAAAAACACAAGTACCTGATTGCCCCAAAATATAAATGCGAGGTTATTACACTCCAGTCAGAACGAAATGAGTCTGTCGGAACCGGGTTAAATCCGAAAATCAATAAAAATGCCGAGGACGTAAAAACGATTTTCTTTTTCGTTCCGTTTCGATACGAAACATTACAAAAGGATACATTCCTGACGCACAACTTACGTAGGGAACAGATTGATCCCGTCCAGGTATTGTCACACACACAGACAAACCCGCAAATACCCGTTGAACAATTGTGACTACAAGTTCCTTGTTCATTGCAGGTCTGGTTGGCACAAGGATCTGAAAGCAACATTTTGCATTTAATTGCAACTCACCGCTTTCCGGTAGTGGACGCTGTTAAGTAACAAATGGCTCACGACACGAAACCAACTTCACAAGGACGTTAAGAAATGGAATAATTTGCAAAGCAGGGATAAGGGTTTTTAAAGAATTGACGCATTCTGTTGTGGTTTCTCGACTTTTCCNTATCAGGTTCCCTTGGTAACAGTTTGCTTATGATAAGGCGCGCGACGACGAGGACGCATCGTTTGTGAAAGAAGACCCGCCCGTGTGAAACATTAACAAAACAGGCGCAACATTACGATGCCCTTGCGCCCAATTTGGGACCTGTCTGAATCTTGTTTGCAAGTCTATTAATATCCAACGGTAATAAGTTTTAGGGTGACGTTACAGCGATGCTATGGGGAGTTTCTGTGCCCAACTCAACATTTCAGAATCGGTTAACAATCTTAAATGTGGAGTTTTAAGTCTTTTGAGTGTTAAAAGGATTGCGGTACACTTGGGTTTGTTGAAAAAAGAATGGATACTTGTGTTTTCCGCCAAAGGAAACAGTTTTTTTTTAATTTCAGTAAACGCATAAATTTGTGTTAGTTTCAAAGTCATTTCGTGAAAAATTATGCTGATTATGAAAACAATATATTGACTCGATCGACTTTGCATTAAATTGGCAAATTAAATTTTTCATTGTGGTTTAGTGAACCACTTTTATGGTGAAAAGTGTGTATGCCCATGCAATAACACAAAAAATTTGGGCCTGTCCATTGATAAGCCGAGTACCCTAATGCATAGTTTTTCCATCCTATTTTATTACTGTGTTTTCGAAAGGTACGTCCACGGCAATCGATAACCGTAAATGCTCGCGATTACAGGAAAATGATATACGAGGCTATGGCGTGTCAATCGTAAAGTCAAAGCGAAAGTCTTTTTGGGGGTGTTAAATATTAAACATGCTAACATGCTCAAAATATCACATACGTTGTTTTGTAAAAATAAACGCCAATGCTTACATCTAAACGGTGAAAAAACATCGTAATAATACAAGCGATATTAAAACAAAAAATCCACAATCTACATAGTCCACACATAGTCGCAATCATTATTAAAAACGAGTAAATCTCTACCAAAAAGGCCAAAATTTTCCACATGATATGCTGAATTTCTTAGGAGTGTCTCAGTTAGAAGATGAAACTTGTATGTAAACATTTTCTACGTTTCGACAAACTATGTTGTCATCGTCAAAAACAACTCGCAAAGTTACTTGTCGCGGTCAAAGAAAACGGGCGTAACACAATTGTTTCACACACAAGTACTGGCTTGTATCTTCCTACTTCGACTATCCAACTGTGGGTTGTGTACATTTCGTAGGAATGTGTTTGCTTAGAAAGCTGATAAAGGTCATCGCCACTTGTTTGGCATTGCACAACTAAAAAGCTGTCGTCGGTTAAACGATCCTATATTTAAACGTTCGGAACCGATTTCAGGTGGGAACTTTATAATGTTTTGATGAATTATTGAAACACTGTCAGTTAGCCTTCCCAATTCCCATATTTAGTGTCGAATTAATGACCTCACTATCAATCCGAGCTTAGGCCAGAAACTTTTTTGTTTTTGTCGTTGCTTGGCGACCGAACAATCTGCATTACAAAGTCCGGTCGAACTGCAGGGGGCGCATTCTGTCGTTACGCAAGCCGAGACTCATTTGTTATTCACCTGACTATTGACTGCATAGTATCAGTGCTGGGCGATAAACATTGCACAAGTGCTGGAGAAAATATACCAACGAAAACTTGTTTGCTAATGGCTGTGAACGTGACGGAAGCTGTTTACCGGGTAACGCAGACTACTTCTGATTTCTCGATGTTATGTGTGTAAATCGAAAGCACGGGTCAACATCGATTATTTGCACGTTAGTTTTTATCTTTATTATCTTAATGCCGGCTTTGACTTGGAACTTTTTAAAAACTTTAGCCAACTTAAATAGGTTGGTTGTAGCCTTTTTTGTTTTACCGTATTGGAAGTATGAAATTTATTCCAATGACGGGAGAAATATCGTCACAGTTCAGTGCACGAAGCTCGTTATAAATTAGGTTCATGAAATCAGATCTTCCATGCAATTACATACATTATTTAACGAAGCCAAAATTGGTTTTCTGTCATTCACCAAGCCTTGGTAACCGAACACAAATTTAACCATTTATTTATGTCACAATATCCACACTTAAAACTTGCCATTGAATCAAGTAAGTTGTGCAATCGACTTGTTTGCTATGCGCAATTTGTTAGAAATCTTACCGGAGGTAACTTTGCAAACATTACACCCAGGCTTGGACAAACAAATACACATCGAACACGACA
>QXVZ01025713.1:0-25610 GCA_008931825.1 Phallusia fumigata
AACAGTTTTTATTATCAATGAAAGTTTTGTGTATGAAAGACTAGCAGGCTTGCCATTGTGAACAAAATTGAAAAATAACTTAAACGTAGTAAGTTAGGAATTCTCAATTCAATATTCATTGTGTTTGTACAAATCTAACAAAAAAGATTGGTTTTGATAAAATATGCTGGTTACACGAAGATTAGTTATTTTTGTAATAAGTCATCACTTAAAACTTCTTTTTGCATCTTCACTTTTTCAGAGGTGCAAAGCGTGATGAAATCTGGTCTGACGATGTAATGGTCATTATGTTTGTTGTTTGTATTNCAATATTCATTGTGTTTGTACAAATCTAACAAAAAAGATTGGTTTTGATAAAATATGCTGGTTACACGAAGATTAGTTATTTTTGTAATAAGTCATCACTTAAAACTTCTTTTTGCATCTTCACTTTTTCAGAGGTGCAAAGCGTGATGAAATCTGGTCTGACGATGTAATGGTCATTATGTTTGTTGTTTGTATTGAGAAAAGCACCACATGTGGAATTGTGTGACTGAATATTTGTGGGGAATATCTGCCATTGTTTTTGCAGAAATATATGGTTGTACTTTGTATAGATGTGACAATTTTTGCAAGTTAATTAGATTAGATAAATTAAAGATTGAAATTAAAGATTACATAGTGTTACTAACAGACTTAAAATTAAATATCACCTTTTAGCCTATTTTACATGGGTTAAATGATTGTTACCCCCCAAAAAACAAATTTTGTTTCACAAATTTACAAAGGCTTGCCTAGTATGTTGAACTTAACTGGGCTTCTCTGATACTTTTCTTTGCGCCAACATTTTCAGGGCACCCAAAAATCATGTGCTACATGTGTATGAGCAAATTTTTGAAGCCTATATGCATTTTTTACCAACTCTGTTTATTTTTATGTCAAATGGGAGCACAAAATAATTTGCAATGCTGTTGTGATGCATGGTACACAAAAAGTTGGGAACCACTGCACCTAGTTTACCCAGAATTGGTGGTCCTACGTCTTAATCTACTTGTATGTCTCAACCATCCATGCTCGATTTATAAGAGTCAACAATGGCTGTACCTGAAACTTCCAGCTTCTGCTCGAAACAATCCAAACCATAGCGATACGTTACTTTATTTATCATTTATCAACCAATGGGAGAAAAACAAAAATTGCAGGAAGTACAAATTACCAAGAAATTGAAACCACACCAGCATACGTCAGCACGGCTGAGCCAATCGCAAGCTTCCACATGTCACGAAACGATTGGCCGGGTTGAAACTCAACGATATTGCACAAAAAAATACACCGAGCAAGTTTGCCACCTAGCGACAGGTGGGAACTTGTTGAAACGGACACTAGTTGGCGTCGAGAGCACATGTTGAACTAATGTAACATTTGGCATTGCGGCATTCTAAAAAGCAGATCGAAGGCGACGAACTGGGGTTTTAGGTGGGTTTTGGGTTATGGATGCTGTTTTGCTTGTAACAAATAACAAAATGGCCTAGACCGGTATGTTGCATTTGTAGTCGTTTTATCTGTTCACCAGCATCAATGGTTAAGAATAGACGAAGAAAAACATGGCTAAAATTGAGGGGTTAAAGATTTCATGCAAAAATAACTTTTTGTGCCTTTTGTATTTAACCCGGCAACCCATAAAATATTTTGTTGTATGGNAATCTACTTGTATGTCTCAACCATCCATGCTCGATTTATAAGAGTCAACAATGGCTGTACCTGAAACTTCCAGCTTCTGCTCGAAACAATCCAAACCATAGCGATACGTTACTTTATTTATCATTTATCAACCAATGGGAGAAAAACAAAAATTGCAGGAAGTACAAATTACCAAGAAATTGAAACCACACCAGCATACGTCAGCACGGCTGAGCCAATCGCAAGCTTCCACATGTCACGAAACGATTGGCCGGGTTGAAACTCAACGATATTGCACAAAAAAATACACCGAGCAAGTTTGCCACCTAGCGACAGGTGGAAACTTGTTGAAACGGACACTAGTTGGCGTCGAGAGCACATGTTGAACTAATGTAACATTTGGCATTGTGGCATTCTAAAAAACAGATCGAAGGCGACGGACTGGGGTTTTTGGTGGGTTTTGGGTTATGGATGCTGTTTTGCTTGTAACAAATTACAAAATGGCCTAGTCCGGTATGTTGCATTTGTAGTCGTTTTATCTGTTCACCAGCATCAATGGTTAAGAATAGACGTAGAAAAACATGGCTAAAATTGAGGGGTTAAAGATTTCATGCAAAAATAACTTTTTGTGCCTTTTGTATTTAACCCGGCAACCCATAAAATATTTTGTTGTATGGACTGCACACAGCAAACAAAACCATGTTGTTATTAGACAATGGCAAAATATATGGCAGATGTATTTTGAAGTGTGTACATTCCTTATGCGTAAATTAAAAAATAAACTCGTATATCAGGGAGTTGTCACGCAAGGCGTAAGAAACACGTCAGCAGGCCGTGGAACATGACGTAACGGTGACGTAACAATAAAAAATGTCAGTCAGTTCAAAAGTGGCCCGCGCGTCCCGTATGAGTGCAAAAACGAGGCGACGACGGGAAAGAAAGAAAAACGAAAAGCCGCACCACGTGAGAAGCGGTGAACTGTGGGAAACCCGTCACGTGATCTGTGTTCACCCAGTCGCGACGCCTCCGAAACCTCGAAACGAGCAACTGGTAAAAAGATCAAGTTCGACAGCTGATTCATTTTACAGTCTTGCTGCTTTTCGATTCGACAGGGGGCCGCATATGAAGGCTCTGTTCCTTTTCCCTCTCCTCTTTCATAATCTGGAGCGCTTTGGTTTTATTTTGATCGATCATGATGTACTGGACAGCATCGGCTGTTTTCGCTGGCCTGCATTAAATTAAAAAAAACGTGTATTACAAAGCCTATCTCTAATTGGGCTTGGAAAGAAGGCCTTGCACAATGCAGAATAACTATTTTAGAACAGGGGTTCCTAATTTAGGGAAAAACCCAAATGTGGGTAATTAGCTAAAACTGTTGGAGTATGACAGAACTATCAAAATAAATAAAAATGATTTTGATAAATTGTGGGAAATGGAAAGTTGGTCTAAGCAAAAAAGGGCAACAGATCACTGTTCTAGAATAACATAGAATTCAGAATGTCGAATCTGTGTTACAATATTCAAAGGCATGTCATAGCACGTTGGAGGAGACATTGTTTTTTTCCCATTACCGGAATTTTATTCCCTTCTTGCATCATTTACAACCGTTTGTCCCTTTAAAGGCACACAAATAAATTTTTAGAGCCTGTTGTCTACGGAATAGGCGATGCTCTTGGGTCGTTTTCCTTCGTCAAGCACAAAAAAAGGGTTTTACCACAAGACTTGAAACGCATCCTGGCGCAAGTGACGTCAAAATGTTTATTATCTCAAGGTGCGCACAGCCTCGCATGGTAAAACGAGTGTCTCATCAAGCTACTTGCAGCCAATTACCACGAGGAAATAAACAAATCGTCTGGAAATTCACAAACCGTTGTTTTGAAACATTAAGTATTGCTGTTTTTGAACGTTTACGTTTTGGGGTGCTGTGGGTGAACTGATGGGTCAACTGGGGTCAAAAGTACCACAGCATAACTTCAGATACCCAACAATCATGAAAAGAAATGTAATCCACTATTTCTTGACTAAACGGCGGGAACAATCTGGCGTTAGACAGTCATAAAACAGAGTGAAAACATGGAATTGGGCCCATAATATTTATCATACGAATGTGGGTACGTTCGTCACGTGGGTTCCAAGAAATGTTTTAAACTTCAACGTTCTTTTATAAACCTTCTTTAACTGCACGACGGACGCTCGTAGGAAAACACGTTGGCCATCACGCACGCAAGTTATATGTAGGAAAAGCATTTATGCGCAGAATTGCCCTTTGCCAAAGTTCGACGACGAAGACCAGCGTGCCGGCAGAAAAATTTCCGAAGGGAAATACATACATGGTTAGATTTCAGTATTTGGGAAAATCTTTTGTTCATGAGATTTTTGATGTACATTTTGGGGATATCAGGGGAGCAAGAGCCCTCTTTCTTGCCCCTACGTGCCGGCGCCAATGAACGCAATGGCCTGTTTCATCAATTTTAATCCATTGCATAACCAAGAACCAACCAAACGACCGTTTTGTGTAACCCAGAAACTCGAACATCCCCTAAATTAGGAACAAGACTAAACAGAGGGTGATTCCCCACGTGCTCACCTGTCATTGGACGAGGGCGGGGTGTCGTATCGGGGCGTGGCGTCCTGTGGGAAACTGGTGAGCTCGACGTATTTCAGTTCCTTCTCGGGTTGGTTGGAAGCCGGTGGGACGACCGAGAAATGCGAGGATTCGAATTCGCTTGGCTGTAAAGGCAAGAGACCTCAAGATAACACGTCCAAAGAGGAGAATTTACAGATTAAGACTATTATGACTGTCTGCTGCCTTTCTATGTTCGTTATTCATTATTACACCCTTGTAGTTAACAAAAAATCTATTGAGATATTTAACACAAACCGAAACACTTGAACACAAGATCGTTGAAAAACACATGGTGGTTGATACATTTGTCAAACTCTAACCATATCACAAAGCCCCAACCATTCAAACTGCAAAAGTACTTACAAATGCTGACTTGGGTGGCCGTGCTGGGGCATTGCCGTATTCCCTTATCCTTGGCGTGTGTGCAAAGTCCTCTCTAGTATTCCCAGACGTGGATTGCATGTTATAAGGCTTTGGGGGTCTTCCAGGCACCCCGGCTGCGCCTACACTTCCCTTATGCCGACCATCATAAATAGCCTTGTGTCCACGTTCCTGTGAAAAGGATCCCGCGTAGGTACGCCCTGTGACCATAGCCGCTGAAGGAGGGGTCCGTGGGGACAGGCTTGACTGACTGGGGTTCTTTGGGGGTCTCTCCGGGGGGTAAAGACGGTCGGTGTGCCCCGTGGAAGGAATGGTGTTGTAGCCACCGCTCCGCATCACAGCTGGGCTTGGTGGGAGCGAATGCATGAGGAGGGTGTGGGGCGGCGAGACTGGACCGGTGTCTGACAAGTGGCTGGAGCTGCTGGGACTTGACACGTCGCTGCCCATGAGAAGAGAGTCGTCGCCACTCGTACGCAGCGGGTAAGGCCTGTAAAAGTTATTCATTATAAAGCTGAATGACAGTTTGATAAAAAACACTGGAAGGGTTGCTTTACCATAAACTCCACATACACTATCAATTAATTAAAATACAAACGTATGTATTGACCACATTATTTGAAGCTGGGTCACAAAGTTACCAAAACTTTTTGTTTACGCAGGCAGAAACGCATGGGTCCTCACACGTGCAAAGTTGTAGATAAATTGTAGGGTACCCCAGGGAAAGGGGACCCATAATAACTACCGAAGAACTTGTTAACGTTTCCACGGTCGCTGTAGTCGTCAGCAAAATGACGAGCAGCTTAAAACCGTGCGTTATATGCACATGTGAGGAGAAAGGCAAAAATGTGACGCAGTTAGTGACGTCATAAAAAACGGAAGTTGAGATAAAACGTTTGTAATACAATGTATCCACTACATACAAGCACACTGGCAGTTATGTTTTTAATTAGGTCACTCTTCAAGATCGTGTCTTGTGCTTCTATAAAAATCGTTTCCGCGATCTGCACCAAAGCAAAGTAGCTGATCAACAATTTGGGCGTTCATTTCATAGCATTGCACGAATGGCGAATCCAACAACCTGATATAGTCGTTGGTTCAAATCCCACCGCAGGCAAAATTGCTGCTGTTTCCATCCTTCTGCTTTTCTGGTGTCCAGTTAACTGTGGTTTGCGATGTTGACCAAGGCTGAATATCATTCATACTTTATAGAGCAATTGTGCTCATGATGGCAAGGCGGGGTTTGTCAACATTTGCCACGTAGTAAATGTTCGAGACGATCTTTATTATCGCCCACAAAATCGTACTAAAATCTGGCAAAACTCTAACCTAAAAAGCCAGGGTCCTAGGTTTTATATTCGCACAACATAATCGATGCCAAAACGATCGCTTTAACGTTAAACACCCGATGTTTTTCTGGTCAATTCCTGATGAAACGATCGGCTAACCTGTACTCAGAACCTATTAGTGCCAACCACACGTGCCCGTTTAACTACACCAGCACGCTTACGAGCCGAAATCAACTTGTTTATCCCGGAAAGGGATTCGGCCGGCGCCCCAACGTTGCCGGAATATTACACATTGAGGCCAGGTGGTGGTACTTCAAGCGTCATCGCATTACAGCTAATTGCCCAACGCCATCTCGTCTGTTCTAGCAATCGCTGACGGGCACTGTGACGTCACAAAGATTTTGGCGCGCCTCTTTACGGCGGCTACCGAGACGTCGTTACTACATACACAACACTTGTGCGACCGCGGCCCTGTGTTTTGCATCGTATGGGGATCTACGGGTTTAAAAATAGCCTCAGTGCCTCTTTACCAAGTCTACACTACATTGAGTAGATCTACTTATGCAGATACGACGCCTATTAGTTGTAATCTATAGATGTCCGACTTGGTAAAAATATTGTACGTTTGGGGCCTCTGGGTGAACCGGTGGATCAACTTGGATCAAAAGTTACAGTGCACATCTTCAGATACCCATCTACCATATGTGCAAATTTGAGGAAATTCAAAGGACTTTTTGTTGACCAAACTGAGGAAACAAACCGGCGTTTGACAGAAAAAAGGGTGAAACAATAAGGTCCTTCATGGAAGACCCATAAAAGGTAAAAAGATATCTTTACCTAACTCACTATATAATATAGAAACTTATTGAAACTTTTTTAAACTTGCTACTACGGTTGACTGCACAAAGCTAGTTTGACGTAATACGTTTTCGGACGTAGCACGACGTTAAACTGGAAGGGTCTGACGCGCGCACAATACCAGTCACGTGACTTTTGACGTCATCGTGTAACGTGCGAAGCCAATTTGCATATCGTATTTGCAGTTCGCCAGCTAAAAAGGCCTACAACGCGTTCAGGGAGCCTTGAGCGCGCGTCGCATGCATAATTAATACGTGGGATGCCGAGGGGTTGAAGGGTGTATGACGTAATGGCGTTGTTTGACGTAATCGCTGTTCGGTGTTTTCGTTGGTAAGCAGAACTGGTTGGGAAAATTGTTCGATGTTAACAGTGATATGGCGCTATCGCTGACGTATTGTCATAACGTTTCGACGACTGTCAAACCTTGAAGGGAATTTTTGCAAAAAAAATTCCTACTACGCTGAAAACAACCGACATTGGCTGGTTACCCGCGGGAAACATCACGTAACGTGGTTTAGAAAATTTACTTTTGTCTCCAGTCAAAGGTAATTGTGGAACATTAAACACTCTATTTGGGTCATCTTATTATTAATAATGATATTCTAGATTTTCGGATATACTTCGCAATTTCAGCATACGACAAAAAGCCGAACCTGGATCGGCGGTTCAGGTTTAAACCAACGGTAAAAAAAAATAGAAATTCTGTGACCAAAACGGCACACATTTTCCAAAACATAAACTTCAACAGCAGTTTCAGCATTACCTGTTATCAGCTGTGCCACCGTCTGATCCGAGACTACAGCGACCTGGTTTAAGGTCCCGTTTGACAGGTGGCGGTTTCTGATTGGCCAGTTGGTCGGTTGGACTCCGGCTTGTGACGGAAATTGGGCTGTGGCTCATTAAAGCTGGGGCACCTGCCATACTTGTGTACAACGACGTGTCATCGATTCCTAGAGATATAATAAGGTGGTTATTTTGAGCTTGCAACAAAAAGGCAAAATCAATATGCTCTGGTGGGGGCTGTACTGTAATTAAGCATGTTTCAGATCATCTTGTTTTAGCAACAGGGACAAGTCATAGTGATTTTTTTCCTGCACTAAGACGTTTTTGTTCCTAAATTTGGACGACTCAAAACCGAAAACAATAGATGCTTCTGTGGGAAGGGAATCCATAATTATTCTACGATGTTTCAGAATACTTTACCATTCTGCACTACTAAAGACAGAGTCAACTAATAAGCAAAATCGTCTACTTACATGACTTGCATCAATATACCAACATGTATAAAATCCTATTTCGACAATGGACTTACTTTCATGCAGAAACGAATCCGTTTGGTTCATCATTGGTTCGTAGCTTTGATGTTTTGAGTCCTCGATTTCAGCAAGCCTCCGTGGACCAGAGTTGTGTTCTGAAACCGAACTCGACCTTGGAGTGTCGTATAAACTCGCCGGGTCGTTCATGTCAGCAAGCTTTCCGCTCTCCGAAGTCTGAAGACGGGACTTGGGGATGTCGTACAGCGACGATACAGGTGAACGGCTTCGAGACGAGTCTGTGTGTTAAAAATAACAAATTTTCAGCGGTGGTGTTCAGCAATGCGTCTAAAACATTCTAAAGAGGTACGAACCCATTTGCAACCTAATAAATTTTTTAAAAACAAAAATTGAAGTTAATAGTCCTGGCTTAAGGGTGCAAATATTGGCAAAGTACTGGTTGAAAGCGACACGTTTTATCATTGAAACGTTTTGGCAATTACTCAAGCCATTATCGGTCATACAATGACGCTTGCAACAGACATGGGGTATGAAAATTTTAAATCATATAAACACGTCGCTTAAAAACTATTTGAGGCACGTTCTTTATCCTTGGATTTATGATCAACAGATTCGCGTTCGTCATTCTTGTTGGTGTCATGTTTTAGCTTTGGAGTATGGTATTAAATTATTTCGAAAAGGCTGTTACGTGATGCTTGTGTAAAAGATGTCAATGAATTGAATGAATGAATAACTTAACTCAAGCCTTCAAATGTCTGAAAAGGAAGTTACAGTATTCAAGATATCACAGAACTGCNTGGTTGGGAACGTGAGGTGCAGGAATGTCAGTATAGTAATCGTCTCCGTTAAGCCGTCTGCACCAAAACCGCGATAACGCTGATAGAAATACGGGTTTGACGTTAAAACAGACAGGGCGTCGATGTGCAAGCATTGGCCGTTTAGATGAGTGATTCTCAACCTTTTCAAGCCTTGGACAGTTTTTTCCCCAGCATAACCATTCGCGGACTCAGCAATGTAATGTAAAGTACTGCAAACAATATTATTTAGCAGTGAGATAACGAATTTATCACTGCTGGGAGGTAGTATTGTGTAACAACAAGGATGGCGCGAAGCAAGAGGTAATCAAGAATAGAAAGTGGCGAGGATTTTGGCGTAGATTAAAAATATTTTGTATGTCGAGAAGTGGTCGCGGACTTACGAAAAAAATTCATTTAAGACCAAGGGTTCGGGTTTGAGAAGCACGAGTTTACGGGGGAAAACTAAAAAAAAACTGACAAAGCCGTTCGGCGAGACGGCTTCATTTTTAAATTCTCTGATAAACCACGCAAGCTAAGGGAATGTAAATACTTCGCCTAAAGCACGCGCCCTTAATTTCTCATTCAAATAGAATGCGATGGTCAAAGATCATGTTGCATGTTAGAGTGCTAGATATTGCTCGTTATAATTACTTTTTGACGTTGTTTCAAATTCAAAATATCTGATTCTGAAGTATAAGGGTTTCCGATGCAGTTTTAATTTGCCTTAATCGGTGTGTGGACAGCGAATTCTCAGCTAGTTATTAACTTCGTCACAACATGCAAAGTTAAAACCTAGTCACCTGCGAGGAAGCAGTCCGGTTCGTGGGTGATGTAAACGGTTTTCCAGCTATAGGGTACCTCTGACTCCCAGGATAGTTTCCGAATCCCGCTTCTGTGAATAAAAAGTCTCAGTGTCAGCGGGCCAAGGCACAGGTACATCCATACTTCCAAAGCACGACCGAGCTGGGGTTCGAACCCAAAAGCGTTCGATCCTGGGTTGTCAGACAGCGATCTCACCTGATGACGCATCAGCAGTATTGATGTATTCAGTTCCAGTTCCAGCCGATAAGTTTCTTGTCGTGGTGAGGAAGTTCCCGCTCACATGGACTCCGTCTGTAGAAAATATGCTAATAGGTAAGCGAAGGCGCCGTGTGACGTCATATCTTTATACTGCTGATGGGAAGTTAGTTAATGAAGTGGTTTCGGACGTGGTTTGCATCGATGCGTTGTGGATTGTTGGAAACTGAACAATGGCTTTGATGCTTTGGACAATGAATATATGGGCCTGACCAGCGCATAGTTGCTTGGTGTAGCATTTCATGTTCAATACCTCTTTTTATTTTTAGGAACACAAGATTTAAGAGCAGCATAATGTTTTTATTTTAGCTGTGAAGGTAGTTATTTTGTCAATACTTAAAAAACTAAATTTTTGTCTAGAAAATCATTACTAGATTTGGTATTTGATCGCTAACTTCAGCTTGCCTGAAATTACTGTGAAACCGCACGGGCAAAACGTACTCTTCACTTTGCCAAAAATCTATTCAGTAAAGGTGTAAAATCGTCAGGAACAACCTGCTTTTACGCTTTACAAATAACAAAAACAATCTAGACAACGCGTGGCCTTGGGTCTTGTGGTAGACGAATCACGCCAATTGTCACCCAAACTAGAAAAAAGTTGATGCAAACTTAAACAGAAAGTGCAGATACGTTGTTCTCGCTTTCGACAACCCAGTAAATGCAGGGGAAAGTGGCTTTGTGACACTGGCAATGCGTGGAATTCGCGCAAACACAAACCGCAAGTGTTTGCATAGTAAGCAATACAAGAATGCTAGCAGTGATTGACCGGCGCACAGACTTCGTATCCTCCCATATATAGCTAGGTCGCGGGACGACGGATAGTTTTTTGCCTGTGTTGGATTACAACGCGTCGCCTGGCGTGTACGGGCCGCCGCGGGGCACAAGCCACATAATCACTGTTATAGATTTCAATAATTGCGTGCTGATGTGTAGACGGGTGCTTCAGCGTTAGCGCCGTCGCCTATACCCGTAATAGCTCAACACAGCTGTCGCTCGTGCTAATTACAAACAAACCGACATGGATTTGCGTATTGGGCGACGTGTACTTGACCGTGTGTTTGGCCGTGTTACGTCAAAGTTACAACGCGTGACGCGCTCGTTTCCGATCTCACCTGGAAGGGGATTCCCCATTTCATCGACCCTGTATTCCTGCTGGATGTTGAGGGGGACGCGCTTGATTTCGCTGTCGTCTATCGGTGAAAGTCCGTAGCTTGCCTGGAAGAAAGCGATGTTGGTTATACTAGCAGTGGTATGCAGTCAATCAATACGCCGATAATTGACAGTTCACCGCATTTAGGAACGCAAAAACATAACTGCCAGAGAAATTGCATATGGTGAATACATTGCATTGGAAATGTTTTGACAATCACTATTGCCATCATTAGTGCATAATGACATGAAGCTTAACATTACCACCTAAAAATGCAGGCCTAAAATAGAAGTAATCACATTTGAGATTAGACTTACTGGCACTGATCGCTTCCTCGCCTCTCTAATGTCCTCCACATCGTCATCCTCATCATCAGGAGGATACGTATACCCCATCTCATCAACACGACTAATCACTGGGCGATTTGAAGCTTTAAAAACAAAACCAAGTTTACAAATCTCCTTAACATGCAGCAAAAGAATGTAGGTTGCCTGCTGTGACTGTTGTCCATGTACCTTTATTTGCTTTTGGGGTATTCAGTGCATAAGGTTATACTGTATTCAAAATTCATTTCATTATAAAAGAAATCACTATTTGGTCACTAATGTGTTCAATTATAGTGATTTTGCCAGTCAACCACTATCCAGACAAATGTCTTTAGATAAACTGTATCTTTATCTCATACAGATGAATCCGTCAGTCCAATCAAGAGTTCACTGTAGTATATTACTGCTTATAAAGCAAAATGCTATGATCAAAAAGCCTACAAAGGGGATTTTTTACATGTCTTGTGAGGCCAAAATTAGCTATGTCATACGTTTGTTTGGGATCCCAAAACCAATCACACAGTAAAACAAATATTATTTTTCGACCATGTAAATTCCTTTTAAATCTGCAGGCACAATCCAGTTAAGTTTGTAGTGTAAAACTGACACTAACATTAACAAAGTCAACTTGGCTGGTAATTGATACAATTACCAACTTTATCACACACAAATCACCAAAACCACCAATCGTCTGTACAGCCATTCAAACTCAATTAACTCTTGGTTGTCCATAAACGATCCATAAGGACGTCACAAAACTGTCAAACAAATTGAGACCGTTATTTCGCCACAAAGTTAATTATACCTTTGTTTGGTGGTTGGGGAGGGGGGACGTCGGGCATGCTGTCCAGTCTCTGTTTCTTTGTGTTAGCCGAGATGTAACGGAGATGTGCGTGAGATGATGCAGGTTGGTCGATGAGAACATCGCTTGCACAGTCGCTTATAGCACCATCGTGTGTGAAGACACTGTCTGTTGAAGTTCGACGCTCACAAAACTGCAAAAAAATTTGAATGGTAATTGACTAGTTCAGCTGTGTTTAACCAAAATGCCTCACAAGTTCCAAATCATGTATATATTTTGTTTATAGCAGACACTAAAAACCTCTCACACATCATACAGCTAGTGTTTTTCTATGGGCGGTTCCAGAAAAAAATCAGATTAAGATGCAGAAGCCTGTGACCCATAACCAAAACAACCACAAACGTTTATATCAACTCTAATCACTCTGTAACAATAACTCTCAGGCATGCTTAGTGTATGTACAACAGAGTTTTAGATCATCTCAACACAAGTATTGGCTTGTGCTTTTCTGCTAACATGTTTTATACCGTTTGTACATTTTGTTTGATGTCCACTGGACCAAATATTACCTTTACTGGCTAGTATACAACACACAGTCCATGGGTTGGGCATGAGTGACTAGCGTTAACCCGAACTGGCTTTATCACAACCCCATTTCCTAATTTATGTGTCATAAAATGTCAGAAAGTTTTAATTTAAACTGTCACAAAATTTGGCAAAAGTTAGTTTCAAACTTTTCTATTTTCTTACATCATCCTAGCAAAACTCTAAAACTGACAGTTTTGTTTGGATAGAAATATTATAGAATTAGGCAACTACATTTTAAAAACTTCTCTGGACTTCCAAAAAATGGATTTAAACACACAAATATAACAGATGTATCATTAGCAATTAAACTTAAACAAATTTTACTTACAGAGCATACAAGAACAAAAAAACTCACCAATTTTTTAATGATACAAATCCGTTTTAACCAACCCATTATAAAAGCTTAAAACTATCAAGCAGAATTGAAACAACAGCCTAAATATAATTTCCAAGTAACACTTCAACTTTAAGTAAGTTTGTTCAACCATATATACAGCAAATGTATGCCACACAGAATTAGAATTAACTCTGGTAGGTCAATACACACACTTAAGCATGTCATGCTGTAATTCTTTATAATCAGCTGCGTATTAATCATCACCACACCGCAATAACACAGTCTACTACCAACAATGACCTGCTGCTGCTAGTTAAGAAAACCATGTTCTAATTAACGCATCAGGCAAAGGCCAAACTCAAGGACGCATTTCTTGACGTCAAATACACAAATCCAGGCGCTTTACATTGTAGCTTGTTGTTGTTGGTGCTTATGTTATAATAGTGTGACTCACATACCTTTGCATGCAGAAGGGATGGATCATCTGGGGGATCCTCAGAAACAGGGGCAGTGTTGCAATCTGCTAACAGCACATACTCCGAACTGCTGACCTAATACAACGGAACGGGTCAGATTCTACAGCCTATGACGGCAATAGTAATTGCCTATTAAAAATAAAAAATGAGTGATGTATATAAAACCACACAACAATGCCGTTTGGGTCGAACAGTTTTCGTTGGGTGAAACAATAATTAGTTACCACAATTTGATTTAAATCACCAAATATATTGCATGAGGGGTTAGGTTTCACCCAACAACGGAAGGGGTTAAGTTACTGCATCCCACTCTACACAATTTGACTACTACACTATTGAATGCAAAACAAGGGTAGCATATGGGTTCACTTTACACATTGTCCTGTTAATTGCACATGTGCATACATTGCATACATGGATGTTTATGCTAACATGCAACAGTTACAGTATTCTGAAAAATCACAACACTGTGAAGATAAAATTCAAACATAGTAGGGGCAATTATTTTACAATTTTAGAATCATTGCATTGTTATTATTCCGAAAAATGATTAAACCCAATTGTTAAAACAAAAAACAAAACACAGTGTAAACATTTTATCGATTTTTATTAGTACTAGGATTTTGATCATTTAGAAAATATATTGGTAATAAAACAAAACTCAAGACTCTGCAACAAACAATAGGAAATCAGGGTAAACCACAGTATGCAGCCAATTATCGGTACTAAATCACATTTACCTGTAAAGAGGGGTCAATGGCAAAGCTATATCCATTTTTTTCGCCCATCATTTTTCTGGCATTGTCTGGGGTTCCTGCAACAGACACTCTTCCCGAGGCAGTCGACGAGGTGCTTGTACTTCCATCGACGAGGTTTTTTTCATGGTCGGGTATGTTTCCGTTTGCATCCACTGGGTCTGATTGGATGGGAATGGAACGCCGCGTAATTGTGTTTTGGGGGCGGGGAAGTGGGATGGGCACTTCTGAACCAAGTGGTACCCTGGAAAGGTTCATAAAAAATAATGATTTCTTGTTCATAGAAGATACTATAAAAATGGATTTTGCTTTTTTCTTTCCTAAAAACAACATCCTATCAGAAAAACAGCTTATTTTGTGTTGACATGCTAAACCATACGTAATAATAAAAACTGCTGGTACAGCCCAATGAAAAAAGTTTGTGAATTCATACACAGAGGTAAAAACTATGTTATCTTGTTTCAACTAGTTGCTAGATGCAGGTGTTCACTTGCACTATTATGGCAGGTGGGGAAAGGGGGGGGACATATTCAAACTATTTTTAATGTCAGTAAAATGTGTAGGATCGGATGTGTATTGATGATTAAAATATGTGGATAGAATGATTCAAAAAAACAGGAAAATGGTTATGTAGCGGTACATTTGCCATTATGCTATCCCACACACAGGTACATGTTTTTTAACCCACTCCATGTCAGTAAGTTTTTACTCACCCATCCTCGTTGTTCAGTAAAGCCTCATTCATGTTAGGTGGATAATTACGACCGGTGATTGGCTGAACTGCCTTAAATGTTTGCTGCTGCGACCCAAGATCTGCTTGATTCTCAGGTGAATCTTAAAATAAGGTGATAAGTCATAATTTACATACAGTTGAGAAATACTACAACAGAGTCCAGACTTGTGAGAAAAATACACAGGTCCACCAAAGAAATTGCACAATGCAAATACTAAAATATGTAACAAACTTGCATTTATTTCTGGCATTTATTATTGTTTTATTTCAAATTTAAAATCAGATTTAACTAACCCTACAATATGGCCTGCATGACATCATACTATTATGGATGTGCCAAATTTTCGGGGTTGTAAAAAAACCTACCATGATTGAAACCGCATAAATCACACAGATAACGGACCCACGAAGCCATTTCCAAACTGGTGTCGGCCACCAAATAGTAGGTCCTGTTTTTTGTGACTATATCAAACACATACTGCTGAGTAGGGTCCTTTTTTTCGTACTTTATCGGCACATTTGCATCGATCTACAAACAAAACAGGTGAAAAATCAATCAAGGGCAAGTTGAACATGATCTGCACTTTGCACAAACAATTCGATGCAAGAAGATAACCCATAAATAGACCTGACCAATGGTAGAACAGTTTAACAGTCCGGTCCTAGTGGCACCAAATTAGGCTGGCACTGCCATTAGCATGTTGCAAAATAAACAAAGCAGCACAAAACATGAGCCGCGGTGTCGGCAAGCTCGTTACTTCGGCACTGTATCGAGATTAATCTTTGTGATAATAAAAAAAGGTTTAGATCGGTGCAATTCAGTACAAGTTATATTTATATTGCAATTTCTTATCATTTTGCAGGTGTATTTGTATTTTTGTTAAGTACAGATGCTGTTATCTAACCTGAGAGCACTCGTTAAGGCTTATAGCACGAATCGGCTTCTTGGACCCTTGATGACGGAAATATTCCAAAACGTTGGGATCACCAGAAAGTCTACCCGATCTTAACACAAACCAGCGTTTTTTCCAAGCCTGCAAATTGTAAGAATTTTTTAGCAAACCTTTCAAGGCTTTAAAAAAACA
The DNA here is from genome assembly GCA_008931825.1 of Phallusia fumigata. NCBI lineage: Eukaryota > Metazoa > Chordata > Ascidiacea > Phlebobranchia > Ascidiidae > Phallusia > Phallusia fumigata. Next base: position 16,211 of record QXVZ01025713.1, read on the forward strand.
TCTAAACACTATGGAAAATTTCTACCAATATCAATAGGCCTCAAAAAAACTGCAAAGTAGAAATATTTAAAAACATAACTGCCGGAGAACTTACATATCGTGAATAGATTTTTTTGAAAACATTTTGACAATCACTGTGGTCATTACCAGAGCATACTAACGAGAAGCACTAAAACCATGGGTATTGCAATAAAATGTATTCACCAAAAAGAAGTTCTCAGGCAGTTAAGTTTTTATTTAGAACTCTTTTAGGTTGCAGCACAGGTGTCGATGCTACTACACTTGACTTAAATACTAAAACAAGGTTGTTACAAATTGTAAATCGAAAACATTGGCTATTAAAACCACAGACCCTCAGAACAAGATGCTTGCCAACACAAAGTGATGTCAGCATCTTTATAAAGGTTAATTACTCAACGTGGTGTTTTCCCATGAGATGGTACACAACATGCTCCAAGAATGACAACAATAACAACTGATGCTGAGCCAGCAAAACCTTTCTTCTAACTCAAAACAAAGTAACCAACTGTGCTATCTGTCACAACAACACAGTTGTTTCTCCACATGCTACCCCCTTTGTGTGCTGTCCAATGTACACATAAATATATATATACGCCTCTCATACGTTGTAGTCTTATGACCAGGGCGAACCACGCCAAAACAGCAGAAGGAATTGTTTGCGTAAATTTCCGAACTGTGACGAACTGGAACCAAGCCACTAAAGTCAGGCCTAACGTCAGGTTTGTGTGATCCACATAGCCGGCTAATCATTAACAGAAGTAAAATGGCATTAGTGTTTACACAAAACTGCTAAACAGTCGACGTTACCGCTCATAGGCGAAACAGGTGCACCCCACGGCAGAAGACAACGCCTTTAATGCAATTGCAGTCGACAACAGAACCAAATTCCATTCCGCCCGTTAATTTAATAAGTTACTTACATAAGATTTTCAGCAGTAAATATTGCCTCTTTGACACCAAAATATGGCGACAAAAGACTATCACAATCCACCTGATAATAAACTGACTGGCACACTACAGAACTACCACGCACACATCGTAAGATTTTAGCGTACAGCCAACATTCCTGCCGTCAACACGATGTAACTAAAACCACCGCCACCCACACGGATTTACTCACACACATCACGTCACTTTTGCCCAAAAAAAGTCCTTATCTAAAGTGACGGCCTCTTTGCGTGGCTCGCAACTTTTCATAGCCAACGCTCAGTAAACCAGGCAGCACCTCGCTGAAAAGGCCAATCATAGTCTGTTTTTAACGCTTCGCTTGGCGAGGTGCTGAAGCGAGTACAAAGGAGTGCCCCTTGCCCTTTTGTTACGGTCCCGAAATCTCCGTAACCGTACGGGGGCTTCCCGAAGTCGCCACTCCTATGACTCACAAAGGGAATGCTCGACGCGTGACGTAATGGAGCTTCGTTTCAATACAAGTATAGCAGAGCCACGCGTGGGCACGTGAGGGCCACGTGACAACAGCTGTCTGTTTCTGAAAGACATTGTGAGGGTTGACAAGGGTCCATGTTTTTTTTTTGAAAATGTCCGAACTGGTCCGGTCTTTGAACCAGTGGGACGATTGGCGAAGTCTTCGTCGGTCTTTTTCCGTGTTTGAAAGCCAATCACATATGCATAACAAGTTTCGAGGGCAATCGAACAACTCTTGTTTAAACTTATCACGTGGGGTAATCGGGCCTGTCTTTGGGTCCAAACAGCTCTACAATACACCGAGCTCCCGGTTACGAAACTACACAAAGAAGAGGGTTTGTTGTTGAGGGTACACGGCCGTCTGCACGGTTCTGGAACAACGAACTTGCTTGCACAACTTTTGTCGGGGAGCGGTAACTGCACGAAACGTGCCCACTGGTTTAAAAACTCTTCATCTGGTTAAAAAAATCGAAGCATTTATGCACATTTACCCATTTTAAACATAATTAGTCGTTTCGTTTTTTAAAACAAGGACAAAGGTCAATTTCATTAATCCAAATCTATATTTGCATTTTTGTACATCTCTTATCGACACTGATGCCCGAACAAAAAGATCCCAGCAAGTAATTCTGTTACATATTACATGCTTCATTGTTTGTTTTTACATCTTTTGCCGACATTGGTGGCTAACAACAAGGTCCAAAAGTAATAGTTTTACGTTACAATGACGAGCCGTCGCAAACAATATTACAACGAAATATATGTGTCTTGTGCTACTGAGAAACTTTTTAACAATCAAACAGGTTCCGCAAAGATTGTAATGCACTTCTGCCAATGACATAACAGATAGCATTAATTGTTGACATCAGTTTGTACATCCGCTCAGCACGCATCGGAAGGTAAAGGCCAATTTCAAAACGGAAAGCGATCGACGATTAAACGCGGTACACAGCGCAGCAGATACGCGTGACTGCCTAGACATTCCTTGACAAGAAGGTAAACACAGAACACAAGCTAAGCACACAAGCGACTTCCACTTTTCAGGCCGAGTTATATGTCAAGCGAAATCAGAATAAAAATTTCCTGATGTTGAAATTTTCCCGCCTACGCCACACGCATATATTTAGAAGTTACACTACGGGGACTTGGAATTCTATTGTTGTGCAGTTTCTTTCGAAACTGATTGTCAAGGAAAGCTTGGTAAACTTAGAAGCAATAAAATGGACCAACTTTAAATAGCAGCACGTCGTATGATTTGTTTATCGTTATATAAGCGGCTTTTACATGGTTCTTGATTATTTTTATCTATTTAAGAAACTTATGATTATTATTTTGGTAAAAATGACCAACTTTGATTTAAAACAAAACAATGCAACCTCACAGGGCAAAAACAGGCAATGGATACGACATGCGACTTTGAGGAAACTAATCCAGGCTTTTTGTCTGTCCCCCAAAGATTAAGACGAACCAAACAAATCAAGACGACATGACCGCCCTAGTCATTTAGGTTGCCTGTCGACTTGCAGAACAACTAGCGACAACAAAAGCTCTTGGCCGTGCGATGACGTAATTTGCATATTTGGTGACAGGGTCGTTTCAGGCTGGTAGTACGTCACCTTATTGCGTGAACCGAAAACGCGCGACTTGCTCAAGAAATGACAGGGCTTTCAGGGCCTAAGATCGTGATGTTTGCAAGTGTTCGATGTCTTGTGTTGTGGCATAAACGTACACCACCACAGGGGGTCGCGAACTGTTATAACAGCGCTCATAGCTAGGAAAACATCCATGCCGGGCTGACGACCAGGCCAATTTGCGGAAGTCTTGTGTGGTGAATTGTCTGGGAAAGGCCAGACATTCGCTAGGCAACTGCATCTATGTGTGCTACTGCACTGTCCCAGTGTCTGGATCCTTTATTAGTTTCTGAAGTTGGTCTGAAACTGATCATACCCATCATAGAAATCCTCTATTGTTGTCACTTGCGCCACAATATTGCTGAATATTAATTTTACTACAAACAAACAAATGTTTGTTCAAACTATTGGCTATTCCTGATGCAGACTGGTATGAAATTATTCATTAATTAAAGACATGAAATGGTTATTGTTTGAAAATGTCTTCTATACATGTCTGTTAGTTGCCTTTAGATCTTTATTTCTCGATGCAACCCTTTATTACAAGCAGTTATTACTGTAAATAATAGGCAATCACATATTTTGCTCGACTTTCAGTGAAAGGAATCCTAAAACTTTGTTGTAAAAAAATATTCACATTGAAGTTGGAAGGTATTAAAGGCTACAAATTTTTGAAAACAATCTTTATGGCATAACATACAAGTTTTGTCATTACTACAAGTAAACAATGCCGGGGTCAATGACAAGATATACACACATGATGCTAACTACAAGTTTGGCAATAATCTGTTGCTTACAAATAGCACAACTACTATAGGGACTTTACAAACAGGCATAGTTTACAAAAAACCACCAAAGTCAACCAGTTTTATTTTTAAGGCTTTGTGTTTATCAGGTGGTGATGGTGCTATTTAAGGTCTGAAACAACCAGCAAAATTTTTGTGTATTGTATTAATCAGGATGCACTTTAACAAATCTTAACAGCAAAAACTATATTACACATACCACATAACTGTGTGCTCAATATTATTATCTAAGCTGCAAGACACATTACCCTTTCCTTTGTTTTTTTTAGTATAAAAGCATATCTGTTATAAAATGCACCTTTGCATGGCGTTGGTAAAATCGGCGCCTTTAATAAAATAAATTTACCATCATTCATTTATTATTAATTTGTTGGCGCGCTTTTCTGTCTGAGCTATATAATTTCTAGTGAAGGAAAAAATTCAATTAACTGTATGGACCACACGTCAACCCTTCAAGAAGTGTTTTGCCACAAAAATAAACATAAAATGTCAATCTAAAGTGTATCGCAGGTCAATAACCTTTGCTTTTCAACAAATTCAGGTCCAATATTTACTTGACAAATAAAAGACATTCAACATCTTATAAACAGGAATTTTGCACAGATCTTGCAAGTTGATATTTGCAACTCATTTTTTTACAGTTGCAGATTTGGTCTTTGAACATGTACATAGCCCAACAGAGGTTAATGGCAAAATCTTCTTTTGTAAATCTACTGTACATAGAAAGCAGTCTGTGGTTTGAACAGACAAATACACAAACTGCTTATGTTTGATTAGTTGGTACATAAACAAGGAATACATGGTGATTACCACTTACATTTCTACGTAGTTTTCGTTCTGGTGGTGACTTCCTCAGCCAACCAGATAGCATAACACCACTGTTGCTCATTTCGTCAATGTTGTTGGCTCTTGCAATCTTCGTCTTTTACTGGCTCAAACGACACATAATCCATTCAACGCAACGACACAGTCAAAATGTCACGCCAGTGGCCTTACAACAGCATGACATTCACTTTGCCGCCTACACAAAAACAACTCAGAGCTGTCAGTGTTCTGCGCTGGCGGATGAAACACTTAACACTTCACACATCACAGGAAAACAACCATATTTACCCAACGAGTCAGGCGTGACTAATAGCTAACTGCCTTTCGAAGTCGCAAAAAAATTAATTTTTGACAGCGTTAAATTTTTTACTTGCAACCGTTTTGGAGTAAATGCCTTCGCCTTTCTGTTGCAGCGAATTGGTGAGTCAATACGACCGTCGATGGTCGTTCTTGTTTAACCCCAGGGCGTTTTGTTCGAAAACAACGTTGGAAAAAAGGAAACCTTGATTTGGGGCTTTGCTCTCGAGCACCACTTAACGAGTATAAAATTTTTGCACGTTTTCCTCGACACAGTCTACAGTTGATAACGTAAATATTGCACACACTTCCAATAGCATTTGCTAGTGCTATATTTCTGCGTGTCAGTTACTTGGATCACAACACTTTACGTCATGGCCGAAAAGTGATCAACCTACATTACAATTCGGTGAAACATTGGGTGCAACTAATCTTGAACAACCGTGTTTTCTGTAGCAAACTACCACAAAACAGAAGACAAACTTGTTTAGACGTGCCATTTAATGTCCCGATCTGTTATTGGTTACAATTAAATAAGCAAAAAATTACCAATCACTCCGAATGCAATAAACCAAANTTACCCCACTAGCCCCCTAAAATGGGTCAAATTGTTAAACAACCTCCAAATTGGATGAAATTTTGACAGTTTGTATTACATGTCATTGTGGTGCATAAATTGATGTGTTTTACACAATAGTCCCAGCAGTTGCCCCACTAGCCCCCTGTAATGGGTCAAATTGTCAAACATTTTCGGAATTGGATGAAATTTGGACAGTTTGTACTACATATCATTGTTGTGTAATAATTGATGTGTTTTATCCCATAGCCCCAGCAGTTACCCCACTAGCCCCCTAAAATGGGTCAAATTGTACCATGCAATTATTCTACAACTTTCCATGTGTGGGGACCCATGCGTTTCTGCCTGCAGAAACAATCATGTTATAAAAAGCTTAAGTAACTATGGGACCCAATGTCAAATGACATGGTGAATATATATGCATTTGTAAATGGGGTGATAGTGTATATGGAATGGCAATATGGTGAACGCCACCCTTCTAGTTTTAATTTCAATCGCAACGTTAATAGCATGATTTCAATCCCACAACCACATTAACCAAACAAACTCTTACTGCTAGGTGACTTACTTTATTAAATAATGCTGTTTTAAAAATTTCACATTTTGGGGGCCTATGGGTGAATCAATGAGTAAACTGGGGTTGTCAGTATGTGTAAAAATTTGAAGAAATTCAGATGGCTCAAACAATATGTGCCCCTTCATCGAAGGGGGCCCCATAACCATGGAATATTTTCACAGAAATGGCATTTAAATTTTTTTTTAAACTCTGATTTTGAGCTAATTTTAGCCAATTTTAAAAATTTTTGGTCAAATGACTGTGACTTTCATACAAAACAAAAACAAACCTCAAGAATATACCAGCAATGGCACTGGGTGAGGTTAGAACTTGTAACTGTTTGACCAGAGAACTACTGCACTATTCACTCAACCAAATGAACAGCGACACATTTTCACTTCAAAATTCTCCTTTACCACTTACTCACCAAGATCAGATGTTATGTAGAGTTTATGTGAGGGTGCATAAAGCGCTAAAACAAGAAAGACATAGATGTTCCACAGCCCGTATACACCAGAGAAGAAACCAGAAGTCATATTGAACTCATGGTCTTCGTGTAAGTACTGATTCATCAAACCTTGCAGTTTCTGAACCAATTAAAGTATGAAACAGCATTAATTAAATCATGATTCTTGTATATTTAACTCAGTTACCAACCTGTTCCAGTACAAAGAAAGCAACAGTGAGACCAGCCGTTCCAACAGAAAGCAGCATCAGCATACGAAAGCGATTTACTATAGACTGGAAATGGGCAGTGCGTTCGGCAGGCAAAACAAATCGTCGCTTAAATCGGATGGAGCGAAACACTTTGAATACCAGGTAGCAGAGAAGCAGAAAGTACAGGACTCCGGCAACGCATCCACAGACCAATAGCGCCAAGGCAAGGTTAGGGTGTTGCCACATAGTAGAAGCTGGGTTGACAAGTTGAGTTCCTCTCTCACCAAGCTCGAAGCACAAAAATGCAAGACAGGATGCAGTGATGCACCCCAGTTGCCATTTGTAGGAAGATATTTTGTTTCTGTGTGCTTGGTCCTGAAACATGTTTTGGTGAATTACTTTTAAAAGTATATTTCAACATACATGTGTAAAGAATGGTTAAGTGGCAGAATTAAGGTTGTAAATTTTATGCCCTTTTAAATTTTATGTACTTTTTTGACACTTACCATCAAATGTTCGCCAGTGAAAATCACCCAAAAAATAAAAATCAAGGCATAAAACATTCCCTGTCTGATGTCAGTAAACAATAGCATCCACGAAGCCTCACTGAAGATTGTCACCAGTTCAAATGGAATGTTGAGAAAAACCATGCCCAAACCAAGACTGAAAATAGCTCTGAAACGGTAATGACAGAAGTCAAACATCAAACCATGAGTTTTAGCTCAAAGTTTGCATGTTGTTAATTGTGGGTTAAAAAATTAGAAGATGTTTTTTTGCCAAAATTGCAAGTATTTTTAAAATTTCTTCAATTATTGGGGCACATCAATCATTACAATTAGGAACTTGAAAGAAAAATCTCCCTTTGTTGGTGGGGTAAAAGATTGCTTTACATTTACTTTTCGATAAGCAGTGCTGGTCGTGCAAGTGCCACAACTCTTCTCCAATACCAAACAAGTGGAAAGATCATGATGGTGCAAAGCGCGATTTTTAAGCTGATCCAAACCTGTGTGAAACCACCAGTCTGTGTGATGCTCTAAAATGACAAAATGATTCAGAGATAAGACAAATGATACAGAGATAAAACAGTGCTGATTTGGAGATAAAATAGAAGTAGGTCCCTTAGGAACTGTGTAGGTCCATTAACCCTAAAGCATGTTTGTTGTGATATGATTTCAAACCTAGGCATGTTCATCAGTATATCATTATCATCATTTTTTGCTACACTTGACAAGTCATGGTGTGGTGGCACTAATTACAGGATGCAAAATTACTAATATCATACCATCTTTTACAGAAGATATTTATCCCTACTAAGCTAATCCAAGAGTGTTTTGATAAAGCAACTTATCCCTGTACTTGTATTACAGTGGATTTTGGAAAACAATTGTATAGGGACTGCTGTGTGAACACTTTTGAGAACAAATGCTGCAACAAAACTGCTTTACACTTACCACAAAATCAATTTCTGTAACTTGTCCAATTTTCATATTTGGTGAAGCCTTGGGATTTGCTTTGTTGACTGGAAGACGGATATTCAGCAAATAATGTTTATGGGGCAGGGAACCCAGTTGCAGGACAAATAAAGGCTCACAGTTGTACTCAAATCCATGGTGTTCTTCAGTTTCTGGGTGCTCGAAAATGCATTGTAGTGGACGTTCCTGGGTTGAATTGACAACCGTTTTCCATGATTCTGGTAGCTTGAAAAAATCTTTATTGTTGCTGTAGGCCAACCGGATGTCAAGGGTTGCTACTGCATCAATTTCTAAAAAAAAATGATTTCAATAGCCAACAATATTTAGCTTTGAATTAGTCAAATCATGGTTTTAAAAGTTGTTGTTGGAGTTTTTTGAATACTTTGCCTTAGGAAAATTTCTTGTTTTTCAACCAACACAGCTGCACTGTTTTTTTACAAAAATTGGTTTATGCTGTTATGCCCTAATGTCATCATTGCAACTAAGAGCTTGAAAACAAGCAATAAACTATTGGGACAAAAAGTTAAAACTGACCTTTATTACAACTTGCCCACCAACTTTAATTTCAAAAATTTTTGAACAAAATTTAAACTTTAAAATGTGTGAACAAAATTTAAACAAGTTTAAACAGTGTCTTAAGTGTACTGCAAACTTTCCTTTTTTATTAAATGACTTGTTGCAGATAAAGTTTCACTTCACTTACCAACTTGATGCTGTGGGTTGTACGGAATTTTAAACGAAGCCAATGTTAGCATATATTGGAACCAACGACTCATTTCAAACTTTCTTCTAGGCACAATAACTGAAAACACAACATTGTTTGGGTCGTCCTCCTCTTGTGTGTGGTGACTGACTGTGTCTGGGTGATTTTCTGTGTCCAGAACCTGCAAAAAAATCATAGCTATGTTATATGAAGTAGATCAAACTGGTATTAAGGTGTGAGCAAATTAAGGCCCCTGAAGCTAGAAAAGTGCTAAAATTTGACATTTTATGTATGTATTAATGACAGAGGCTGTTATGAACTGAAATATGAAATGTTAAAAAGCTACAAACGAAACTAGAAACAAAATGCAAAAATGAGTTCATGCACCATCTATTGCTCAAATATGTCTGGCCGGATAAAAAACAAATACAAATGG